>JAWQRJ010003392.1:0-12116 GCA_033557515.1 Diorygopyx duplodentatus | reverse complement strand
ATTTATTCACTGAAGAAAACCTGTTTTTTATTTATTGGATGCATTTGATTGAAATTAAGTTAAGTTTTTAACTTTCGCGTTTGCGTTTTTAAAAACTTGCTGAAGGAAATAGCTTTTTATTTGTTTGTTACGGAATACAAATGTACAGGTGTCCCATTTTCGATGGTTTTAAATGGGAAGTCGTGTTTTGGTACCAGATAGCTCTCAAATCTGATATCGGCGTCCGAATGAATTCATTAGTGAAAACCGCATGTCGATATCTCTAACCGTTATCAAGATATCCACGAAAATTCAAATTTTCCCAATTTCTTGAATGTCCTCTAACTGCATTGTTGTTTACAATTTTGGGCATCTGACAAAGCATTCTTAAAGTACTTTTTGACGCAGAATGCGCTGGATATATTTATTTATTATTATTATTGTTGCCTTAACAGTTAAAAAGATATTATATAAGTTACACGTCACAGCTTGGCGGTGGTGTTTTTAAAAAGCACTTTGTTGGTGTAACACATTTATTTGTTTCGTATGTTCGGCTAACAACGTCGAGTACGGAAGATGATTATACATTAACGCTCGATAGCGCTCATTCGGCTTATATAGAGTCTTAATCTAAAATACGTCTACTCAGCTTTTCCTTTGTTTGGAACTAATGCCTTTGTTCGTAGACAAATATGCGTAGTCAGCATTTCCTTTGTTCTACGGTCGCATTGTGTGTGTAGGTCACACATGCTGACACATAACTTATATTACACATGCCGATTAAAATTAATTTATAGTAATTTATACATCGCTTTTTTGTAATTTTTTTTCAAACATATAGGAGGAGAACCCATATTTCTAGCTGTGGCGAAGTTGCGTACAAAATGTACCAGTCCAAGCAACAAACGTGGGCACCAAAGTTAACAAAAAACGCAATACATCAATTCTGTTAAATTTTACTTTGGCGTAATGTGTGTAGTCGTCCATTTAAGTGTCATTTACCTACAGTTTACCTCCGTGTAAGCTTTCAGCGTCGTTTTTTAGTCTCCATACTGCGATAAAAATACCCCATAAAATATCTCGTAAATACACAAAAGCGCCATAAGAGCGCGAGTAATTCTAAAGCAGCAGCCTACAGCACATAAAAGCAAATGACCGAGGTGGCAAGTTAAAAAGCAGTGTAAGTTACAGTTGAATAAAAAGATCGTTAGGAGGGGCACACCTGAAACGCTATTTTCCAGCCCTCTTTCTGCTAAATAGAATATAATGTTCGGGAACGCAAACGGCTCCCTTTCCCACCACTTTGGCCTGCTTTGTAATCATCATTACGATCGTTGCCGAGTCAATTACAGTCGGGGTTTGTTCACGAGAAAGAGAAACCCACATCGTATTACCTCCGAGTTAGAGAAATGAACAACGACAGATATCTATGACATTTTTCCTTAATAATTATTATGTTACTTAAGCAATCACATTACTCTACCTCCATTCTGGTCTTTTAGGTGATACACTGCAGAAGTAGGACACCGATATAAAGCATGGAGGATTTTCACTCTGGTGGAAACTCTGCCTCAGAGGTATACTAAACTACTCGATTTTATTTGTGAACGTGTCTGGGCATTTTACGCTTTGCCTCTAACGAAGACCTCTGACGTGCTCTAACTTAAAATTATGGGCCACTCGTTATTTTTCTTGTTAAGGATACCTTGTAGATCAACTATTTCTTTCACTGAATTTAAAATAGTGAAATTATAGATTGAATCCTCTTAAAATGACAGATCTTTTTTAATACAAAAAATTCGCTGGGAAAAAGAAATCACTGACGTCACCCCTTCATAAAGAAAACAAAAAAAAACCTTTCTTGGTGGGAATGGAAAATGATGAGCGTCATTAGAATCCACCCCTTGACAACTTCCTGTTAATTTAACAAGAAAAATTAAACAGACTTGGGCAATCAAATTAAGGGAGGACTGAGAATGGCCAACCTGAGAAGTCTGCTCTCCCGCTATAATAATTTAACCTGGCAAATCTTTCTGCTGGAAGGGGAACAGTCCGTTTCAAAGGTCGATTCAACTACAACGTTCTGTAAAATGGATTAGAAACTCTCTGAGGAACGTTCATATATCACTGTAGAACAGTTGATAATGTTTTTTTTTCTGCAATAAATCGATCTGTACATTCATTCATCTATAATTACGAAAAATTACGATTACAAATACAATCAATTAAGAATTCGAAGAATGAAGGAAAATGAAAGAAGTCAAAACACTAAGGGGGCGACAAAGGGAAAATAAAACAGGCAGGAAGGAAGCACCCAGTGCAAACTCATTTTTCAGTTCCACATGAACCAGAAGTTCTATTTTCTAATTTCTTCAGAATTCTAGTGCTATCTTTGACTATAATTTCGATTCTTTTGCCGGTCTACCTTATGTATGTAGCATTACAAGTTTCACATGTAAGGGTCTACACCATTTTTATCTAGTAATTTGATAGGAGGTTTACCATTGTTAAGAATGTTTCTTAGACTATGGTTTGCTTTAATGGCAAGTGAGATGTTGAATTTTTTAGCAATGTTTTTAATTTTGTTACTGATTTTCCCAAATATACAATTCGAAAATTCACACAAATTTCCCGCCCGTTTTACTAATCTTTCATCTCTGAAACTAACTAAAACAGAAGAAACACTTCTTCAAACAGAACATAAATATGTTCCATACAAGGAAATCAACTTTCCAAAATTCACAACATAAATTGAAGCAGCCAGATCAAAAACCATCCAGAAGAAGAAGAAATCAAAAAACAAGAACACATATAGATCAAGACAAAATCACACTTCCTTAATTTACAAACCCAAAAGCAAGCTAAAAACAAATAACCTAAAAACAAACTACCGGAACCTACAAAACAAGATAAGAAAAGAAGAGAATATAATAGTAACAACAGGTGATAAAAACGCTGGTATAATCCTAATGAATAACGTAGATTATATTCAAAAAAACAGAACAATTCATACAAGAAAATAACTTTGTAGAGATAAAGAGAAACTCTAATCTAACTTTTCACAATCATTTCAAAAAAATCCTAAAAAATACTTCAGAAACTTTAATAAATATAATTTTAATTGTAAAAAAACATTACCTATGAACCCAATAACCCCTAAGCTACATTCACTCCCCAAAATACATAAAAATGGTATCCCAATCAGACCAACTATAATCTCCACTAATTCTAGTTCATATTTTGTATATAAATTTTTAGTGTTTATAAATTCATAGTCAATATTTTCAAAAACATAATTTTATTCACACCTAAATATACTATAAAAAATCGTTAGAACTTTTTTGATAACATCCACAATTTAACACTACCTTCTGAATTTACAACTTTATCTATTATTTATGCTTTATATTTGAAAAAGGACTAACTTATACACTAATATACCTATTAAAGAAATAATTTCCACGGCTACACAAATCATTAATAATCCCTTAAACAATAACACATATACTAATAACCTAATAAAACTTTTAACTGCTTGCATTAACCAAAATCACTTCACCTTTAACAATAAATATTACAAAATGATTGAAGGTTTACCTATGGATTCCCCACACAGCGGACTCATGAGTGACATTTTCATGAACCATTTAGAAGAAATTATACACAACAGCAATTTCGAATTCATTAACAAAATTACATTATGAACTCAATAACCCCTAAGCTACATTCACTCCCCAAAATACATAAAAATAGTATCCCAATCAGACCAACTACGAGGGATGATCAATAAATAAGGTTACAAAATCGCTATGCTTCACTGCAGATTTTGTAACCTTACTTTTTGATCGACCCTAATATAATCTCCACTAATTCTAGTTCATATTTTGTATATAAATTTTTACTGTTTATAAATTCATAGTCAATATTTTCAAAAACATAATTGTATTCAAACCTAAATATACTATAAAAAATCGTTAGAACTTTTTTGATAACATCCACAATTTAACACTACCTTCTGAATTTACAACTTTATCATTTGAAATTACTAACTTATACACTAATATACCTATTAAAGAAATAATTTCCACAGCTACACAAATCATTAATAATCCCTTAAACAATAACACATATACTAATAACCTAATAAAACTTTTAACTGCTTGCATTAACCAAAATCACTTCACTTTTAACAATAAATATTACAAAATGATTGAAGGTTTACCTATGGGTTCCCCACACAGCGGACTCATGAGTGACATTTTCATGAACCATTTAGAAGGAATTATACACAACAGCAATTTCGAATTCATTAACAAAATTACATTATGAAAATAAAATCATTAAAGATACGTAGATGATACTCTAGTCATAATTGACACTAGAAATATGAATATTATAAATCAACTTCATAATTTTACAAATACATTACACACTAAAATAAAATTCACCATAGAATTAAAAAATATTCACACCTTAAATTTTTTGGATATCACTTTAATAACATCCCCACAAACAATTAATTATAACATTTATAGGAAACCTACACAAACCGACGCTATTATCCCATTTAATTCTTTTCATGACCCATCGATTAAAAGATCAACTTTCATTTCTTATATATACAGACTAAAAAATACTCCTCTCAGTTTTAATAATATGAAAAACGAGTTAGACATTATACAACAAATTGCTTCTAACAATGGTTACGACATCCACTATTTTAATAACATATTTCAAAAATACAATATTGGATATAATAACCAAACAACACTATTACATATAGAAGATAAACCTAAATCAATCTATAGAGTCATCACATACCAAGGCAAAATCAGTAACAAAATTAAAAACATTATTAAAAAATTCAACATCTCACTTGCCATTAAAACAAACCATAATCTAAAAAACATACTTAACAATAGTAAACCTCCTACTAAATTACTAGATCAAAATGGTGTATACACCCTTACATCTGACATTTGCAATGCTACATACATAGGGGAGACCGGCAGAAGAATCGAAGTTAGAGTCAAAGAACACCTCACAAATTTCGGCAGACACATAAATTTTAACAATCAGAATCATAATTTCATTCGGTAATATCAAAATAATTCATCAACTTAATAGAAGCTAGTTAATGGAATTATTCGAAAGCTATGAAATAGATTCGATTAGAAAAAACGACCCACAAACCTTACTACTTAACGATTAAGTAGAAAACAATATTCCACATATTCACTATTCCCCCTGACACCCGTTTAATAACAAAAGAAATGAATAATTATAAAACTCTTATTTATCTACAGTACTTTAAATTTAATACCATTTTCAATTCTTTTCCATACTTATTATTAAACAATCAATTCCAATTTTTTTCAAACTCTTAAATACCTTTATTCTTACCCTTTTCCACATTTTTACATTTTATTTTGTTTATTTTATTATTAATTAATTAATTAAGTTTGTTTTTATCCCTATAATTTTAATGATTTTAATTTATAACTCATAACTTTAATATATTAAACATTTTAAGTTTCTAAAATTATATTAATGTAATTTTACTTTAATAATTGATATAGGATTAATGATGTAGCAGGATAAAAATGTTTAACCGAACAGGATGGTTTAATCCAATTTGGAGCAGTGAGATCATTTCTGCGTTTCTCAACTGTAAAGAAATGGAATGCCCTGTTTTTACGCTTGCTTTTCCACACAAATGTGGATACATTAAGGAGGGCTAAAACCGGCTTTTTCGCAGGTGAGTCCTTTTCGCATAATTATAAATTAAGGGCTGCTTGCTTTCCTCGAGGCTTCTCTAGTTACTATGCTAATATATACGGGTTTGTATATTGGCTTAATAAACTTTAGTTTGCACTAAGCGTTTTGCTCATTAGACCGGTAGTTTATAAATATTTACTAGGGTTTTATGTGGATGGAAAAGGAATTAAAATAAATTGTTTAGATGCAGCGAAAAATTTTCTATGCAGTAAATACTGAAGAAGACACATTACGATTCATTAAGACGGCGGTTCTCCAAGTGTACCCCCTCCCTCTGAGGGGGGACGCACAGTGTGAGTTATATATTTGCAAATTTAAACTTGAAATAAAAATGTAAAAAATTAATTTTGACGTCAATTAATTTTTTACATTTTTATTTCAAATTTAAATTTGCAAATATATAACGAAAGCATTATAACTAAAATTTAAATAATTGAGTGTGGACATGACTTTCTCCCTCCTAACCCTCCAATATATTTTAGGAATAAAATAAACGCTTAAAATAAACTTTTAAACGGTACGACTTAGGACATAAAGTATATAAATATACTAATTCGAATAAGTGGAATATAAAATTGGCCTAGTATACAATAATACTAATAATAATAGTGGCGCTTTATTTTTTAGCAATAAAATTTGTGTTTACACATAAATAAACTTTTAGCAATTAAAACAGTAACGCGCAATCCAAATAAAAATACTTCATTATACGACCTCTAAACTGTTAATTTGCGAATAACACTGTACATTCTGCTTTTATGGGTTATTTTCAAATGAATATTACATCACTTTGGTTCATAAATTCGACTATGGTTCGCGTTTCACAGAATGTGTGTGGGTGAGGCAGCGACTGCTCTAATATTGTTCCGTATGAGCACAGGATTGCAAATTGAATGCAGAGAGCTGTTTAATAGTTTAATAACAGTAAATATCCCCGTTTAGCGGTTTGTAGAGGAGCTCCGGTTCTGGTCACTCGAAATAAATTAATTAAACGGTAATTAGACTAAAATCGAACATATACAGTTCGGGTGTTCGTTTACCTTACGCGTATTACGCCAAAATGGACCGCTGTTGCTCATTAGTTTAGGGTCATTTAACGCGCAAATGCGATAACTGTAATCCCAGAACAGTACTGGTTTTGTTGGCTACGGTTGTTTTACGAATGTTTTCAGAACACTAGTTCGATGTTGACCCGAAGTTTGTTTGCTGGGGTATCGCTTTTTATTTTCGAAATTAATTACTAGGCAAGATAAAGCGTTAATAAAAGAAACTGCTGCGGAGAACCAAATACAGCTAAGCGTTCCTAGGGTTAAGGGCGTCCGATAAAAGTTGGGCCGAGTACGATTGTATTTTTTTATTGCGGCGACTATGAAAATGTAATAACTCCCTGATGTTTGCGAAGTGAAATGGAGCTACTTTGTTTTTGATGATCGTCGTAAAGACGTGGCGATTTGCGATCGGAGAAAGATTTTTTACGGCTGCGAATGTCACTTCATAAAATTAGCAATTCAAAGTTAATTCTGTGCTGTTTGTTATTTTGAACGACATGTCGTCACTAATTTGAATAACCCTTACTTCACTATTGGTATTAAAAAAAATTTACTTCTGCAGCAATGATTAATTTCATTGCACCCCATCTTCTAAAGCCTTATTTCTGTCTTTCTTTAGTTTTTAGTTTTTCTGTTTTAACTTGTCCATAAGTATGAGGTACCTGTCTGTTAAAGCTCTTGTAATATTATTTTTTTAGGTAAAATAATTTCATTTTCAACTTAATTTTCAATAAAATATCTAGAAATTATTTTGGGACAATTTCAATTACACTCACAATATAAGGAAATAAATTTCTCTGTCCTTCAAATAAACAAATTTGTTTATTTCGAAGAAATGTATTTTTTTGAAATAACAAATAAATTAAGAGATTCTTTATTGGTGTTTTTCGAGATATTCCGATCTCCCAAGTTAAATAAAATACTCGATATAAGAAACATTCAGACGTATTTTAATGTTATGATATGAATCACTTTTTTATACAAATTTCTACCATGGAATCTTCTAAGCGAGGTTTAGATCGTTTATATTTCTAAACAGTTCGAAAAACACTCAACTTCCTTTTCGCCTTTCGATACTTTTCGATAAGGTGCGAAGTTTCGTTTAACTTTTTCATCAAATTACCTCTTTGAACTTGAAAAGAAGTTCCGGAATCCTATACCTAAATCGGCGCACGTAAAGTAGCAAAGCGACCGGAACAGACGTGGCAACTTCAGGGAGGGAAACTTGCAAGAAATGCATGACGGCGCCTGACTACAACACGTGTACACTAAACATAAGCGGGAACCGATGGATCGATACTGATGGGATGGAATATAGAATGTGAACAAGCGGGATTGTATCCAAAATGTTGCACGGTATACCGGTGATATCACAACCATCGAATAATTGTGTAATGAGGTATAATCCATGATATTTGAGATTTAATATCGATATAATATCTGGCTCCTCCACCAAATATACGCCGGATGTAGTTTATCTAAAGACAAACAGTCATAAACATAACTATAGGTTATAAATCAGTTATTCCTTTCCAGAACTTTACTCGCATTACCACTCGTGATCAGCGCGAATATATGCGTGTTTTTAAGAGCTCACCAGGCGAAAGAAAGCATAAAACTCTAAAAGCCATCGCTGGGTTAAAAATAAAATCTGAAGACGGCGCATTTTTCGGGCGAACGAAGACCTCCGATGCGAAAGTCATTCTTCTCAATAATCCGGTTTATGGAACCGGAAAAGCAGTAGAGTGTATTTGTGTGTGCGGCTCTTGCCCCGGCGAGGAAGTCGGGAATCGATAAAATTACTCACAGCAGCAATATTGGAAAAGTTTTAACTGAAACTGCACCGAATCATACTATTGTGTGAAGTTATTTTTTATATTAAAATTAAATGAACTTCAAGTAACAGACTATTTTTTAAAAGAGAGGACAAAGCTACTCGATCGAAATTAATATCTATCCAGTGCAGGCACTGAGTGCAGCTATTTATTTATTTTCTTTGGATGGACGTCATAAATCCCGTTCTTATAAATTTAATGTAGCAAAATCCTTTTTCTGGAGGTAACAGTAAAGATAATTTAATAGCATCAGATTACAAGTTTTTTGAGGTGTTTTGGAAACAACCCAAAGTTCCAAAATAGAAGAAAATGCTATTAAAGATAGCGTTCGTGTCAACAGAATCAAACGTTCCACTAGGAGTATAAATAGATCGGGATGATTGGGATTTAATATGATCGAGAAGCATTGGTTTTGTTAGTACTCGCAAAAACTGATGAAAGAACCTAAAAAACATTTTCCACTAACACACGAGCTCTTGGCAGTCTATAATTAAAAACACACTGAAGTGAACTCTTCTGTTCATATCCGGAATACGGTTTCATAATACAGTCCTGTAATGGAAACACATCATCGGTTACAAATACGAAAGGCAATTTTTCTGTTCCGCCTGGAAGTTCTTTATTGGCTGGTAATCCTAGGTTATTAGTTATTAGTAGAGTCCGGAATAAAAAGCATTAAAAATAGTGGAAAAGGTGCTTAAAAACATATCGATTTTCGCAAAAAAAGCATTATCATATGCAAAAAACATAAAGAAAGCACATACGTTTTGCAAAATTGTATAAATTATATATACATTTTTGATTAAATAAGCATTAAATAAGCAAAAAAAAAATAAAAGAAACTTTTAAAACATTTTAATTCATAGATACAAAATAATATTTAATAATCGAAACGTATTTTTAAAACGAAAAACTTTTTATTAACTGTTTTTAATAAAAACAATTTAAAAACAAAATTATTATTTCGTTTGAAATACAAAATTATTAAATGTTCATTAAAAGTTCCATTTTAATATTCTATTTTAATACGCCGATCACTTAAAACAATGTTTTTTCCAATATACTAACATAAACTAATTCCCAGCATAACAATAATAATATTCCCTAACTTCACTAAATTCTACAACTTAATTATACCTTTTAAAAAAGATATTGTTGTCAGCTAAAATATAGAAAATGTTAGATTAAACATCGTTGTTCCTTTCACTTTTTTCTTTTCACCTTTCACGTTGTTCCTTTTTGCTTTGGAAACTGCAAAAGCTAATATTTACATATCTCCTAATTTCGATGGACGATGTCTGCTAAAGTAGAAGAAATACATCGACAGTTCCTAATAGAAAAAGAAAGAGCAGTTAATTCTCTTTGCAGAAATCGTCTAGAGTATGTTGTACAGTAACACATAAAAAGTAAACAACAAATAATTTTTAGTACAAAGAATCTAAGAAGTTGTTTTGAATTATATAATTTTGAAGAAATTTTGAACATTACACAGACAAAATACGATTTTATTTTTTGCCCAACGGGAACATCTAATTTTTGCTGCTTTCGTAACTTTGCTTAAAGATATCTGCTGAAGTAGGGGAGGTGGATAAAGAATATTTTATAACAAAAGAAGTATATGTTAATTCTCTGTAAAAAACTACATATAAAATGTTTATAGCACCAATAAATTAAGAGAAAAGCTAGAAACTGCAGAAAGACACAGTTTTGTCCAAAAACACGATTTATCTAACGCAATCAAAGATATGTCGGAAAATATGAAAGATACGGGAAATTTGTGTAAATAAAAAATAATTAGCAAATGATGTTATGTAGAAAACTTCCCTACAATTCCTTCTATATTCTGTTATTTTGAGAGATTATTGAGAGAATTAAAAAATCGTCCACCTTATAGATATATTTTATATTTTCATCTTTCATAACTTTGATTAAACATATCGCCTAAAGTAGAGGAGGTAGACAAAAAATCTACAACAAAAAAGCAAAGACCAGTTAATTTTCTGTAAGAAATCGTCTAGAATATGTTCTTAAAACGAGTAATTTAAGGAAAAATAAAAAAATTGCAACACGATTCAGTTTTATCTAAAAATTATTTTTTTCTTCATGTAATCAAAGAAATCTCTGGAAATATTGGAGGTACAATAAAACTTGGAGATAAAATATAAAGTACGAGTAATTGTTATTACAAAGACCATAACGAAGTTATTTTGGATTACGTAATTTTGAAGAAATATAAAAAATCGCACCGGCAAAACGAATTTTTTTTTCTGATGGATGATGTATCTATTTTTTGCATATTTCGTAACTTTTATTAAAGATACCTGTTAAAGTAAAGGGGGTAGATAACAAATCTTCAATAAAAAAGCAAAGGCCAGTTAATTTTCTGTAAGAAATCGTCTAGAATACGTTCTTAAAACGAGTCAGTTAAGACCAAATCAAAAAATTGCAACACGATACAATTGTATCCAAAAAAATTTCTTTTTCTTGATACAACCAAAGATATCTCCGGAAATATTGCAGGTACAAGAAAATTTTGACGATAAAAAGTGAAGAACGAATAATTTTTAGTACAAAGAATCTAATGAAGTTGTTTTGAATGATATACTTTTAAAGAAATTTTAAAAATTACACAAACAAAATACAATTTTATTTTCTGCCGAACGGGAACATCTAATTTTTGCTGCTTTCGTAACTTTGCTTAAAGATATCTGCTGAAGTAGGGAAGATAGATAAAGAATATTGTATAAGTAAAGACAGATATGTCAATTCTCTGTAAGAAACTACATATAAAATATTTATAGCACCAATAAGTTAAGAGAAAAGCTAGAAACTGCAGAAAGATACAGTTTTGTCCAAAAAATACGATTTACTTAATGCAATCAAAGATATGTCGGAAAATATGAAAGAGACGGGAAATTTTTGTAAGTAAAAAATTATTAGCAAATGATATTATGTAGAAAACTTCTCAGCAATTCCTTCTATGTTCTATTATTTTGAGAGAAATTTAAAAAATCGTTCACTTTCTAGATATATTTTCATCTTTCATAACTTTGATTAAACATATTTCCTAAGGTAGGGGAGGCAGATAAAAAATCTTCAATTAAAAAGCGAAGTCCAGTTAATTCTGTAAGAAATCGATTAGAATACGTTCTTAAAACGAGTGACTTAAGAGAAAATCCAAAAATTGCAACACGATTCAGTTTTATCTAAAAAATATTTTTTTCCTCATATAATCAACGAAATCTTTGGAAATATTAGAGGTACAAGAAAATTTGGAGATAAAAAATAAAGTACCAGTAATTGCTGATGTAATGACCCTAATGAAGTTATTTTGGATTACGTAATTTTGAAGAAATATCAAAAATCACATCGGCAAAACAATTTTTTTTTCTGACGGATGATTTGTATCTATTTTTTGCATCCTTCGTAACTCTGATTAAAGATGCCTATTAAAGTAGAGGAGGTAGATAAAAAA
>JAWQRJ010003391.1:0-12117 GCA_033557515.1 Diorygopyx duplodentatus | reverse complement strand
ATTTTCAACATTGTTTAAGGAGAAAGGTATTATTTTAAGTGTAACATATAAAGTGATGCAACATATAAACTTACAAGGCTGGCCGTAGTTTTACAATATATCATATTTTATCTCCAAAAATATTTATTTCTCCAAATTTAACTGGAAGCTATAACTAAAATTAAATACACACACTTCTAGGGCTTTCAAATTATGGTTTATAATTATGTGTGAAAATAATTTTTTCCCTCAAACTGTAAACCTGAGCCTTTGCAGCATTTTTAAAACAATTTTAATTTTAAAAAATATATTTAAATAAAAATTTAACTTGTATGTAATTATTGAGATACAGAGTCTCTGTACTGAGTAATCTGTTAAATTCATTTTGATTTTTACAATAACCCAAAATTTTGTAGCTGCACCCTTATCTTAATGTTCGTGATGATTTGAATTACATTCAAATGAGTTATTTCAGAAACAGTCACCAAAAAAGTATGCATCATTGATTATTTTAGGTGTCAACACATTCATGAAAAATTGAAAAATTAATTTTTTCGAAAAATGTAATAAAATGATGGCTTTGACATGATATTAAACAAGACGCAAAATGTTTTTTGTTTAGTGAACGTAATAGTAGTTTGTGCAACAAGAGTGGATATGGTGTCCATATCGCACGAGGATGAAGTTTGAGGGCGACGCCGTAGGCGGAGTGTTCAATCATTCGAGGGCGATGTGGACGTACCACTCGAGTTGTACAGTGTTTTTTTTTCTACGACTTAATAATGAAAAATAATTAAAAATATTGTAACATCAATATTAAGTGCGTAGATTTAACATATTACAATTATTATAAAAATATTAAGTGTACCTATATTACTTATTTTTTCATAATAAATGTACAATTATTAAATGTACAATTTTTGTAGACATCAGCTTGATTTTCCAATTCGATAACACTATTAAAATCAGAAGCTGATGCCATTGCATTTGTGACAATAGTTTTCTTGAAGGTTGATGACATATTTTTGTTTATTGTAGATACATTTTTGTTTGCGTTTATATTCTCAACTGATTGTGCAATAGTATTACCGATTTTTTCTTTAAAGAATTTTCAATGTAAGTTTCCATTACTGGAGTTGATTTCAAACCACCAAAGTTCTCAAAGTGTCACCACTCGCATCTGCCAGAATAGTAGCACCCGAACGACGAAAACAGTGTCCGGTAAATAGTTCTGGGTTCGGTAGTTTTAAAAATTTGGCAATTATTTTGGGTTGACTACCAATTTTATTAATGTCCACTACTTGTCTAAAACATTTACCGTTTTGAAAGTTCACAAAATATGGACTCATATCTGATGGTCTCAGATCTATATATTTTTTGCAAAGCTGATAAAACATCTCAGGAATTACAAATGAACGATCCGTTCTAGTTTTCGTGTCCACCAATTTGACCAGGAGTTCATTTTTAAGGTCTGTAATATGATTTTCTTTCAGGATTTTCAATTCTTGCCGACATCCACCAGAAATTCCAAAAATCAATACTACCTGAAGAACAATAGTAACTCACGGTTATATATGTGCTAAATATGAAATTTATAATTATTACCTTTGTAAATAGAAATTCCTTATCCGATGCTTCCAGAAGAAATTTGTTTATTTGTTCTGACGTTAAAATTTTCGATTTCTTTGTTTTATAACCATTAGATAGTAATTTTAAAAATGTCTTTAATTTACAATAGGAAGAAATGTCAATATTATTTTTAATATTCAACATCGTTTTCAGCATGCAGTATGTCGGCTATACGTTAAAGGTTTTATTTCTTCAGATAACTTCTTCATATAAGCCGTCACGATATTTTTTACATTTTTTATCAGAAATTTTTTTTTGTAAACAAATTTATATTTACTTTTAGACTTGGGGTAATAATGAGTTGTATGTTTCATTCGTTGTGGAACGAATATCTGGAGGAGTGCAGACCATTGATTCTTCACTAGACTCACTCATTTTGATTTAAATTTAGTAGCAAAATTTATTACTTATGAGCTTGTCAAACTCGTTTGACAGATCTAATTTATTATTTTTTAGTTGCCTAGGTAACAACATGATAATGGTTTGGTGATTGGTGGATTTCATATTCATACGTATGTGGATATGAAATTATATTCGTTCAGTTAACCGGAATTGCCTACATATCCATTCAGCAAAGTGTAAAGAAAATAGGCGATATATAAGTGGGAGTAGAAAATAAAGATTTCGTTGTCGTGGTTTATTTAATTTTACCATATATTTTTTACTCCAACCTCAAAAATTTCACTGTTAACTTTTAGCACCTACACTCTTATTTTTGTTGTTACTGTGTACCGAGGGGTAATGTGCACTATTTTAAGCGAAATCTAATTACCAGTACTTCGGGAGAGCACCAAACACAATTAAGGTCAAACGGAGAGTGGTCCACTACGGATGCAAAGTAATTTCTAAGTACCTTTAAAAGCCCGTTAAACTAAAAACTTGAGAAAAGCCGAACTACCCCACTCGGAACTTGTAAACTTTACAAACGCGATTCGACGTCAACTCTGCTGCTGCCCTTGCCGGTTTCGTTGGGGGAGCGTTCAAATTTACCGAGTATTGGGTAATTAATTAAAATTTCTTTGAACCAAGGGACGGCATGGGGCGCACGATTAGCCGAGTTTAACTTGGCGAAAGTCGTATCTTGATGTTCAAACATGCCCTTGCTACGGGTAAATACATTTATGTTCCTTTCATGTTGTTCTTCATTTCCACAACACGTACGGTGGCTGAAATTTTCAAACCATAGGGTATTTTATTATATAATTCGGAGATTATGTATTCATGTCAATAGCAACCTTTACCCTTATGTTCTTGGCATAATTTCAGAAAAGTTGAAGGGGGGCTTACAGATGGTTAGTTGTAACTCAGCTTAGTTTATTATATAGCAAACAGTCAAACTTTGTCAAGCTTTTTGCTGCGCTTGTAATAGATGATGACCACAGACTGTTAACTGTCCATGTACAAAATATTAATACTTTAAGCGCCCGACGGACATTTGAGCAATAATTTAAAACTTTCAAGTGGGTTTCAGGCATGTCGCTGTATTCGTTAGCTGTTTGCTAATTATCTTTTGTGGCTGTGTTCTGATAACACTGGTGGTTATATGATAGAGGAAAAATGAAAAAAAATAACGAAAGGTGAAATAATTTATTGTACAAAATAAAAGTTTAAAAAAAGGGAAAACAAAAAATGCAACATCATTCAAACACACGATGCATAGTGTCAGTGGAGTTATTTCAGCATGTGACGCCAAAACTCCGGATTCGGTTTAACACTCAGATTTATTACTTGAAATAAAAATACACTAACAATCGGCAAACCGTCTACGGTTTCTCGGGCGCCAAATTTAAAGAGTTTCTCTGTCGGACGATCTCGGGTAAACTGCAGTGGCGATCGGTTTCTCTAAAAGTGCCTGGACAAATTAACGAAATACTCTGGTTCCAAAATTATGCGCTAAAGCTAATTGACGTTGAACGATTTGGGAAGATCTCAAAAAGGTGAACGGACTTCAATACAATATAACAGAATTAACGGTAAATCTCTTATACGGTTGCTTCTTATTAAGGGTCCCAACTAACACCTGAGTCTATCTGGTTGACCCCCTTTTCTCTGGGCTAACTGCGCTTCGACTGGCTGCCACACCTCTCGTTTCGACTGTCACATCTCTCAGTCTGCCCATGTCTGATCGCACAGTCTGGTCTGTCTGGTTGGCCCCCTTTTCTTTGGGCTAGTTTGAACAGCTACAAACAATTAAAAAATTAAACAGTTTTTTTTAATATACAGCAACAAATAGATTGATAACTAGATAGATATGTTTTAGTCTACACACACTTAGAGGCGTTTCTTTCCTCTTCCTTGCTGACTTGATCACTCCTTTATCGCTTAATGGTTCACATGACAAGTGCCGTCATTCAGGTACTAGATTACAGAAAACTTGCTTTAATAATTACGATAGATAAATAGAATTATAAAGAAAGAGAAGTTTTAGTTCCACGGAGAAGTTTAGAAGATGAATACTGTCTAGAAGATTCTTTTTCTCTAATTTAAAACCCTAAGTTAACTTAGCTTCGGATTAATTACATTATTTCATTATCTGGACATACACACTAAATATGCACTTTTTCTAGTTGCTACAAGTAAAAAAAAAAGAGGATTATGTGGTGCCACACATTTTATGCCAGTACGTGCGTAACAAGGTTTCATCATTTTGGTTGGATTTATGGAGAAAAATAATGATGTACGTTCCGTAAGCACGTAGACCGCAATTAAAATGCCCGTTACAAGAGTTTTGTGGGGGTTGGCTAGTATTTCGAGCGCACAAATCCGATGTAGGCGTAGGAAATGGATTTATAAACGTATGTATGTAGATTACACATTTCATATTCCAGGAGTTCGGTGGATCGTTCTGAAGTTTTTAGCGGTCAAAAGATCCTGCTTTATTTTATGATTATAACGGTTGTACGAGAAGATTGTTTACGCCAAATAACGCGATTTCGAATTATGGGCCGCTTATAGTAGTAAGTTTAACAGGAGAAGTAGATATAGTGTAGAGGTTTTGGCTCTCTTGAAATAATAAAACTCCATAGTCTTAATACCGCTAAATTCTGACGGTCCGATTCCATTTGTTTGCCTTCCGTTTTGTTTTCGTACTCTTCTATAACATTCCAATCATATTAGTGAAAGAACACTATAAAGTTCCAATGACTTTAAAAATTTCGAGTAGTGTGCAGCAGAAATCCATTTCCTAGTGGTTTACTTCAGAAGCTGAAGTGCTACCAAATGTAATAACGTCCCCCTTTGTAGCCTCATATGGTGGTAAGGTAACGGTTTCGTAGTGTTTTCACTGTTGATGCTAAGTTTAAGATAAGTAATGATGCTTCGCCGTTAAGTCTCCGCAAGTTTACACTTTCCTACTGCACTTTCGAATACCGAGAGAAATTGTTTTGATAAAATTCCTTTGGGTCGACCAGCAACAGAAATAGTTAGGATGGCAACCCTGCAACATGGTGGTCATCTGCTATATTGGAAAGCATGCAGCGGCATATGCATTACTGTGAATAGAAGATTTTATAACCAAAAGTATTAATTTGTGGATATTTTTTATTGCAAGTAGATTTATCACCCTTGTTTCTACAGGACTATTAGTTTTGTACAAAGGTTTCACTAATAGCATTAACATCATTACTCTCGTGGCATCGTTGCCACTTTTCAACAAGTAGATACGGCAGCTACTTTATAGGGTGGCAATTTTAGACTGACTGTGATATACGTTGTTTAAAGGATTTTTCTGTGTACGACATTAGTTGGTTTCCCCTAATATATTGTGAGAACAGTGATTTTTTCGACTTCAAGCGAATTTTTATTGCTCAGTTCCGAAGGAATAAGCGAACGAAAGGTTGTTTTGTTTTTTAAAATTCTTGTACAAGGAGAAATTTTCGATTTTTTCGAATTTCTGTGTACTCATTGTTTTGCATAAAGAAGCTCTTTGCGGTATTTCCCTGCATTTAAACATATAGGTTATGCGTAAGCCCCTCTCTGATATTACACCACAATTGTGAGACGACCAGAAGATCAAAAGGAACCTTGTAACAGATAGTTGACAGTGCTATTGCTGACAGCACTGCAATACATATACACTTTAGAGATATTTGACAAACAACACAGCGTCAAATCAATGAATTCTAACTAATTAAGTTTCTGCCAAACTGATTGGGAACGTTTTGCGCTTAAAAACACCAAATGTACATGTGTTCTCGACAATGGTAAAAAAGTGAAAACACATTTCACAAAATAACCTATAAAATTTCAATTTTGAAACTTTTTTTTGAACTATGAACTGAACTGTTGCAAAAGAAACATTTTTAACAATTATGTTACAGACAAATGCCATATTTCCCAGAGCCACCTCGTACCATGTTAAATAAAATTGACGTTAAATAATGTTCTTGTTTTGGTTCCAATTTGCGTGATATTTTTCCTATTACTTTAAGCGTATTTTCTGTACAATTTAGTGCCATCTTCATCGCCTATTGATGTTCCTAACTGTTCACGAGTGTTTCCTTTAAGGATGTAGTATGTCCACTATAAGATAAATTATGCCAGCCGAGTTATGCTATCAAATGCAAAAAGCTTACAATTTAATTAAGCTTTAAATTAGTAGCTTGTGGCTTAGTTTACATCAATTCTAAACTCTTTTAGTTTGTCGAAGCATGCATTTACAAATTGCGCTTTTGTACCATTCATTGTTAAACACTCAAGATTTGTAATAAAACAGCGCCGTGTTGGCTACCTATGGATTCGTATATAGTTTGTGACGCAAACTCCGGTTCGGTTTCAATTATTTATTGTAATAAACACATTATTTCACAATTAACAATAACCAAATTAAACGGTTCTTTCTTCGGCTCTCGGATGCCAGACTTTATTGAGTTTACTCTCAACGGTCCGTCTCCTCGGCTCCGGGGACGCTCCGGGCGGCTGCAGTGGAGGTGCGGAACTACAGGGGTCGGTAAATCTTGCAGGTCTCTCCTATTGCCGGAATCAGTAGTTGTCCAAAAATTAAGCAAACAAAGCGGTCAAGCGTGCGGGTAAGGAAAATTGGAAGCGGGTAAAAAAGTCAATGTGGGCAGAAGCAATACCAAACAGGAGAATAGCTATCTTTAGCAAAGCTATTTAATTAGACAAAGAACGACTCTGCTGTGCTTGTCTCCCATAATTAAGGGGTGACGGTTTGTGCGGTGAGAATTTAAAAAACTACACGGGTAAGGACAATTATAGAATGTACAGGTAATGATACAAGCTAGACTAGGACAGAAATAACTGTATGGGCGGATTTAAATAAAGCACGGAGCTGGACTGTGCGGCAGTATCTCAATGCAAGCTATAGAAGGACGTAGCTAGAATGCACGGTAGTATCTCAATGCAAAAGGTAGAGAAGGACGAAGCTAGAATGCACGGCAGTATCTCAATGCAAACTAGAGAAGGACGCACAATCTGGTCGGATGGTATGCTTACTATCTCGGCTG
Source organism: Diorygopyx duplodentatus (assembly GCA_033557515.1). Lineage (NCBI taxonomy): Eukaryota > Metazoa > Arthropoda > Insecta > Coleoptera > Scarabaeidae > Diorygopyx > Diorygopyx duplodentatus. The sequence continues at coordinate 5,044 of JAWQRJ010003391.1, read as the reverse complement.
GTTTTCTTGGCACAATAACTGCTTAACACTACTTTCACTTCTTATGAGGCTGGAACTGGAGCTGTTACTGACTATACTGAAAATCAACTTTTGCGGCATAACGAAAAACGCTTCGCTACAAGTTTAGTATCGTAAGCTTTTCTGAAAGTTCAATCAATATTTAAAGAAGGGCAGCTCCTAACTAACACCACAGTTATGTTTTCAGTGCATGTCTGTAATATTAATTTGTTCGCTGGCAACTCAAGGGCATATAGGTAGTAGGCTTCAGTCGGGCTTTAGTGAACACACACGATTTTAATAAATTTCTACGTTTTATTTGAAAAAAAAAAGATTAGCACTAATAAACATTTTATTGCCATATGTTTTAATTAACGTTATTGATTTTCAAATGCTATGTCCATTCATAGCATTTGAATGTACCTTATGACTTTATATTTTAGCTGGCAATCTAACCATCTTCCTGGGAGGTATAATTAGCCACTTTTAATTATTAACTCAAGATAATGTTTGTGGTATTTATATGTAGTATTCGGCGGATGTCTTGAATCCCTGATCAGTAAATTATAAATCCCAGGGGAAAATACAGTACTACACGTTTTGGGATCCATGTAATGAAATGATACTTTTATGTACCTTTGTATGCTTTACCCTAACTATGGATTTTCAAATGTTGCTGTAATGTAAATTTTTGTTTAAAATTTTGTTAACAAGAAATAATACAAAAAGACACAAAAGGCAAATATTTTTGAAAAACACTAAAACATTTATTTCGCTAAGAATTTTGCGGAAAAGTTTGGTTTTGTTTGTAACTTGCCTGCAAACGTACTTGCAAAAGAAAACTCAATTGAAAAAAGTCCCAACTTTTTATAGAATTTGACGAGGGCTGAAACAATATAGCCAATGTAAACTCATCGGTTTTTTGAAATACTCCCTATATTCTCGATATTTAACACAATAGCTTTTTAGTTTTAGCCTTTTACTTTTTGGTTTTAGCTTGAAATGGTACTTCTGAAATCTTTTTGGGTTATTTTATTGAATAGGTGACAATTAAATTGTCAAATATTATACTTCGGACAGAAATTATTTAATCCTCTTCTTTTACGTGAGACGGAAGAGTGGCATTTATTCCATTTGACTGATGCACACTTTAGCTATTATATTTCAAGCGCGACGAAATAAAAATACCTTCTAGTTTTGAATTTCAGTCTTGTCTAGATATTACTCCCTTCAGAGAGTCAGCTTTACTAAAGGTAAAGCTTTACATAATGAATTTTCAATTTTTGCAACTTCCTGGCATTGCTTACTCCCTGCATGAAGCCCTTAATGTCTTTTATTCTAGCCTTTATTTGCTTGATAGTCATTTAGCCTATTAGATTTTTAACTTGGGTGATTAATTGCACACAGTATCGTAGTTTAATAATCTTTTCTCTTCTTGAATAGGACGACGAATGTCGTCCTGCTTTGTCCCTTCTCTGTATTCTAACACTGTCGGTTTAGCTACGTTTTTGGAATGTATTAAATATATTTCACAGCATAGAGATTCACTCATCGGCCATGAATACTTATAACACAAGTAAGAAAAACAATGTGCCCTTTCATCAGCAGCTCTACGTTGGTTACAGTACTTATTATTTCGCAATACAATTCTAAAGATATTTGTTCAAAAATAATAACGTGTTCAGTTATGTCATCAGTCGCCCCATGATGACTGTTTATATAAAATGATCGTATCGTCGGCGAAACATAATGTTCTGTCTGAAATCTCTTTTAAAACGCATTTTAAAGCGCCTAATGATCATGAATTAACGACTCCGAGAAGTCGGGCTCCGGAAGTTGGAATTCAAGCCCTATTGTGGGTTTGAACAGGTTCAATTGCGTTGTAAGGTGCGTAAAGTGGAAGCTACCAAAGATCGACCTCAACAATAGAGGGCGAAAAGAAGATTGGGCATCGGAAGGTACCAACCTCGGCGACAGAACAACAATCACGTATATCTGACGCTGCTAGTCTAGAAGTACGCCTACCCCTGCTCCTCCTGGGTCCTCCAAGGAGGGTTGCATAAAAGTCACCTCTGTGGTGGCCGTACGAACAGGAAGGGCAAGTAAGCAGCCACGGCAAAAGCCCAAAAGGGCCCCAGTCAAATCTCCTGCTGCTATTAGTGGTAGCAGTGGGAGAGTTAGTAAATCTGTAGAAAGCAAACTGCCCTAACGGCTTACGCTGTTAGGTGCCTGCAGGAAAACCTTCAGAACACAAAGACTGCCTCATATGTCATTGGCAGAAGGTTTATCAAGGCTTTTCAACACAGGGAAACTGAGCGGCCTTGGTATTACCTTTAGTAACGTAGTAGCGCGCAGTTAAGAACCCTTGCTTTCTTTATTAAGATTTCCGTTCCAGGGACAAAGCAGCGTTCGAAGTCTCCACCCCAGTGGAGGGGGCTTGAATTTATTGCACTCAGCATACTTCCCGGGGGACAAAGGAACAGCACCACCTCCTCCTGACGTAGCGCGTCTCATAACCTACGCTAGGATACCTCATGCACCTCAAACACCTGGTGATTGGATGTGATGCCAATGCATCACAATATCATCACAACAAACGGCGTGAGGTAGTACTAACGTCAACTGGTAGAAAGGAGGAGGTTGTAGATGTTAGGATCAGCTCAGGGTTTCTGAGCAACAAAACAGCAGAGTGGGAGAATCTGATGAACCTTCCTGCTCTCGTCATCAGCATATCCCGTTTGACGTGCTTGCAGTAGCTGCAGAAGTCTATTTTTCGCAACCGGTGGTTCACTCTCTGCGAGGGTACAGAGAATCCCTCCTTAAGTACAGGCAAACAACTTGGAACAGAGCTCTTGAAAAAAGACGAAGGGACGTCCGACGCCTTTTCAACAGAGTTAAAAGTTCTGGAGAATGGGACTGTTGCAGATCGGCTTTAACCGCCTACACCACAGAAATAAGAACCGAAAAGAGGAAATTGTGGGGGGGATTCTGTCAGAGCATGGATGATCGCTGCCAGCATAAAGCTACACAAGATTTTATCCAGGGAACCGAGGCAATCACTCGGGTCGAGAAAACGGCCAGATGGAGGCCTTACGGGCACCAAAATGGAAACACTAGAGCTACTGGCCCTAACACATTTCCCTGGAAGTGTCATAGATGCTCAAATGTCTCAACCATTCCCAGACAGGTTGTTAACCCACCTGCAAGAAGGGACTTGCTTGAGGTAAGGGAAAGTTGTTGTATATTCTATGATTAGGGAGCAATTCACTCCTTTGCGCCGTATACTCCCGACTCCCGGGATATACAGGATTCTATATGTGCTGATTCAACAAGCTAGGGAGGTAATAGTCTCAACACTGGTGCGACTGTACAGAGCCAAAATCGAGCCCGGCCTGAAATCCAAAATCCAACTCGGCCGATGTTTTGAAATGTGCAGGACAGACACCCTGCTGGTATACCATATTTATTAAATGTATAGTCGGTCCTACGACTTCCTCTTTTAAACATTTTATTGTATCTACATTTATGTTATCATAACCAGGCAACTTATATTCATTAAGTTCTACCGTAGATCGTTTTATAACTGCATTCGCCTGTATGTCCCCCACACTAACAAAGAAGTAACTATAACACGTTTGCCATTGCCTTTTCATGCATAATTGTTTCGCTATTAACTTTAATTTCTTCAATTCCGATCGTTTGTCTCCTTTTTGCACTTCTCTTAACGTATCCCATAGTCCCCCGGCTTTGTTTCCATTTGTTTATTTTATTTTGAAAACACTGTTTTTTTGCTTCTAGAATAACCCAATAAGTTCAATTTACCTTCCCTTGCCGTTGATTCAATTTACTTCTAAATTCAGTATACTGTTCTTTAGCTGTTATGTTGCTCAAATTATTTCTGTATAAGTACCTTATATTTACGATTTTTTCTTGTAAGGAATTTATAATACCTCCGGTTCCATGGATTACTGAATTACTGGATTACTTCTCTTAATATTCGTTTTTCTTTTTGCAATACTTTTTGTCTTTTTATTTTATAATTATTGTAATGCAAATATTTTGAGCTCATGTTCTAACCCCCTATAGCTTATTATTCTCACTGTATTGGTTGAGTTTCGGTTAGTTCTATTATTATTTGCTTTCATTGCGACCGCTATTACTTTATTATCTGCTTTATTAATCTTTTACCTATTAGTCCCAGGGGTCATTTGGAAAAACATGGTCGAAAAACGGCCATGGCGTTCGAAATGTACTGGGATTTTTCGACACAAAATCTGAAGAGCGCGATCGCGCTGCTTTGGACTCAAACGGTTAAGATCAATAACTCGTGGTGCGTTTTTAATTTTAATTAATTTTGTATATTAATTGAACTTTTAACTAATGTGTGATGTATACAGCTTTCTGCGTTACCTTGATTTCGTGTATCAAGATTAATTTTTGAAAATTATGCTGAAATCGAATTGTTCGGACGCAAACCCACTCACTCCACTGATATTGATAGTCTGATGTGATTCTTGACTGTTTCTGTGATATTTAAGTAATCCTGAAGATTAGTAAGAAAATCCTCAATATTTGTCAATGGAGGTCTTATACACTACTGTCAAGCAACACTGAGTTCCATCATTCTTATCATTTTAGTTATGTTAAGATGACCACCAGTGATAGTTATGTTAAGCCTTATTGCTTTGCATACCCCAATAGGTACGACTTCCTAACCATAGTGTAGATCACAACTTTATCATTTTTATTTATGATCCCTTCCCTGTATAGGTTGTCCCAAATTCGATGCTCACCATTGGTATCTTGGAAATGTTAGCAGCTACAGACTCGGTTAAATGGAACAATATGGGGGTGTTTATCTAAGCTATTCAGACCTTCTTTTGTTTTTCCAAAGAAAATGCATCGCATAGATATCTTTAAAAAACTGAAAATCACAGGAAAAAGTCTTGTGGGGACAAATCCGGAGATCTCGCTGGCCATCGTATGGGACCGTTCGTTGCAATCCACCGATTTCCATATCTTGTTGCTAAATATTCAGCAACAATTC
>JAWQRJ010003390.1:0-12117 GCA_033557515.1 Diorygopyx duplodentatus | reverse complement strand
AGAAATGCAAAACACTAGAGGAACTAAAGATATTGACTAGAGATAGGAAAGCAAAAAAAATGGATCCAAGAGGACCAGATTAGACTCCCAAAAACGCATCGGAAATGAGACATCTACGGAAAATAGAAGGAAAATCCAAATGGGACAAAGTAAGACACGAAACAGCAAGCGGGAAGGCTCAAAAAATCTTGAATGGACCAGAAAGAAGAAAGGTAAAACACTAGAGGAACTAAATATATTGACTAGAGACAGGAAAGCAAAAAAAATGGATCCAAGAAGACCAGATTAGACTCGGAAGGAAGAGTGAAGAAGAAGAATCGAATACACCCCTTGTTATAACAAAAAAAGTACGTATTCCCAAACATAAATGAACAATTTTGAAATACGCGCGTTTTCTTAAAAGAAAAATCATCGCTTGGGGTAAAATATATTTTTAGATTGGTACGTTGAATGTCACCAGCGATGCCTTTGAAGGCTGCTGTCAATCTGTAAATAAAGTTGAATTTTTACGTTTAAGCAGTAACAAAAATATGATTTTTACACAATCGTTTCTCGCGAGGAAGCAACATTTTATTGTCAGACACAAATGTGTTCGGGATCGGATCGTCGAAGGTTTGGCATTGTCATAATAATTCTCGCAATCGTCTGACGTCAGTGGTAATTGTTAAGCAGCATTTTGTGATAAAAAAGCAGGTGATAAAAATTAATCGTCGCAAAATTCTCGTAGTCGAACTAATATACAAACGCCAACCCGTTAATTATGTAATAAAACGACTAAGAAATGGGACGAACATAAAAACTGGTGCATAAGTGTTTCGGTTTGTTTTGGTAGTAAATCAGCCGTTTAAATTCTATTCGATACATTTAAAATTTGTAGGTTTTAAATGATTACTTATCATGGCTGAAGTGACACCTGGTTTTTATCAACTCCGCATTACAGGTAATTTAAAACCCCATCGTCAAAACAAACAACACCCCGCTAATTGTTTAATTTAACGTTGTTTAGTCGAGTGCGCTCACTTACGTCAAGCGGGCTTTATAAAACCGAGCCCCTACGTAGAGATCACAATAGACGGTCACAGTCCAAGAAGAACAGAGATAGTAAAGACGACCTCCCAACCGAAATGGAACGAGTCCTTCCCCTGTTTCGTTACACCCCAATCCAAACTAAATTTCAGTGTGTTGGACCACAACAGTTTCCGGAAAGACACGGTGATCGGCGAGAAAAAACTGGACCTGCACCAACTGCTGACGCACTTTCATGGCAGATGCGAAAACTTGGAACTGACAATAGATCTGACCAACGAAACGAAACAGAGCGATTCGCCATCGAAAACTGGAGAATTAATTTGCGTACTGGACGGTCTGCGAATCGACATGTCCAACTCCAGGAGAGCGAGCACCTCCGGCCTTCAACGGGACTCTGAGAGCGAAAACGTCACGAGTGTCTTAAACGGTATCCGCGCCAAGGAACGCGTGCCATCGACGAATATCGACGGTATATCACCAACTCCGACAGTAGTCGAACTTCTTGCTAACGCGGCGAGAAGGTCGACCACGTCTGTCGTGAGACCTGCGCCACCGCCACCGCCTCCGGTTCAACCTCCATTGCCACCTCACCCGCCACAACCTGCGGTCGCAAGTGGGGCTCCGATATTTTCGCAATCAAGTTCAAATAGCGTACCTTACGGTAAGTGCATTCATTATTTTTGTGTTAGTCATATTACGTGTCTTATCTTTTAAGTACATTCAGATTAAATTGTTTATTAAAGGATTTTTTGTCGGGCAAGGTTGATGAGACACTCCAAGTAATCCTTTCTATTGTTATAAAAAATTATTTATTGTGTCGGGTTTGGAAACGTTATCTGATGCTTGAACGGTTGTTAATAAATTACGGATTTCCAGAAGCTATTCTCATCTAAAATAAAATAAATATAATACAGTAAAAAGACTAGCTCATGTTGACTTGGGCAGAATCAAATGTAACCATATAGGTAATTTGTTGCTAAGTAGTTGCTGTAATCGCGATTTTGTTAAACCAGCCATTTCCCAAAAATCCAGGTTTCTGCCATCTTGACGGTCAAGCTGGCAAAATCCAACCAAAAATATTGTTATTTTGAAAAACTAGATACATGGGAATTTGTTGCTAATTAACTGCTGTAATCCCGATTTTGTAGCTTGACGGTTAAGCTGACAAAATCCAACCAAAAAATATTCTTATTGAAAAACTGGATACATGAAAATTTGTTGTTACTTAGTTGCCGTAATCCAGAGTTTGTTGCTGCACCCATTTTCAAAAAATCACAAATCCTGCCAGGTTAATAGAAAACTGGTAGAAACAAAGTAAAATCAGCGTGACAGTAAAGCTGGCAAAATCCAACAAAATATAATTTTGAAAAACTAGATGCATAGGAATCTAATTAGTTGCTGTAATCGAGATTTTGTTGCTTCAGCCATTTCCCAAAAATCCAAGTTTCTGTCAGCGTGACAGTAAAGCTGGCAAAATCCAACAAAAAATATTGTTGTTTTGAAAAACTGGATACACGACAATTTGTTGTTAATTAGTTACTGTAATCCCGAGTTTGTTGCGTTTTCAAAAAAAAATCAGAGATTCTGTCAGGTTAATGGAAAACTGGCACAAGGTAAAAAAATGTAATTTTGAAAAACTAGATGCATAGGAATCTAATTAGTTGCTGTAATCGAGATTTTGTTGCTCCAGCCATTTCCCAAAAATCCAAGCTTCTGCCAGCGTGACGGTAAAGCTGGCAAAATCCAACAAAAAATATTGTTGTTTTGAAAAACTGGATACATGACAATTTGTTGTTAATTAGTTACTGTAATCCCGAGTTTGTTGCGTTTTCAAAAAAATCAGAGATCCTGTCAGGTTAATGGAAAACTGGCACAAAGTAAAAAAATGTAATTTTGAAAAACTAGATGCATAGGAATCTAATTAGTTGCTGTAATCGCGATTTTGTTGCTCCAGCCGTTTCCCAAAAATCCAACTTTCTGTCAGTGTGACGGTAAAGCTGGCAAAATCCAACCAAAACACATTGTTATTTTAAAAAATTGGATACATGGGAATTTGTTGCTAATTAGTTGGTACCTAATTGGTTATCATAATCGTGATTTTGTTGCTTTACGAATTTTTGAAAGAACAAAATTCCTACCAGGTTAACGGAAAAGCTGGCAGAAACAACAAATTTGTTGCTAATTGGTTACCTTAATCGCGATTTTGTTGCTCTACCCATTTTCGAAAAATCTAAGATCCTGCCAGGTTAACGCCAAAGCTGGCATAAATAAACCAAAAAATTATTTTTAAATACTCATTGCATAGGAACTTGTTGCTAATTAGTTGCTAAATTACCGTTTAGTTATCGTAGTTTCGTTTTTTATTCTTGCTGCCAATCACGATTCACGACTCTAAAAAGGCTAAAATTTAAATATTAGGAATCAACTATAAGTAATTACTTCAGAATAATTAAATAAATATTTAATAAGTGACGTAAACTGCCCAAAGCTAAGACGATTGCTGAATTGACTATTGGCATATAGTGAAATTATCAAATGCTGCCTAGAGATAGAAAAGATAAAGCAAAGAACATTACAAACCACCAATACCAACTATCTTTTTCATATCAGAACAAATGAAAAACTGATTAACGCAAAACTTGGCAGGATTTTTCAAATTCCTATGCATCGAGATTTTCAAAATAATTATTTTCTAGCTGGTTTCTGCTAGCTTGATCATTAACTTGGCTGGATCTGAAAATTAGCAACAAATTCCCGTGTATTCAATTTTTCAAAATAATGATATTTTTGATTTGATTATGGCTTCACCGTCAAGCTGGCAAGAACGCCGATTTGTGGGAAATGGTTGCTCCAAAATTGGGATTACATAAAGTGACCACACGTCCCACATTAGGTGGTACTGTCCCACACTTGAATAGTTTGTCCCACCTTAAAAACTGTCCTCCAAAGTGTCCCACATTAAAAGTTTTTAGGTTTATTACAGTAATATAAGGCAACTGATTCTTCTATTTGTGTATATAACTTAACAAATAAATTTGTAAGGTTGTTTATTAAATAATGTCGTTATCTTCAAATTTGCTATTATTCTCCTAAAATGTTATAAATATTATTATTTACTAACAATTGATTATTGTTATATAGTCTGTTTGAACAATTCTGGCTTGTACTTTCCAAACAAGAGACATATCCAGTATTGTTATGTTATATTCTGTTAATTGAATTGCGATAACTTCCTGCTAACTAGAACATAAAATTTGTAATACTTAATTAATTAATTTTCCATATCCATGTCAAAGAAACGATTCTGTACTTTTACACTGGAATTAGAAATAGAATTTCCTTTTTTAAAAAAGAGCAAAACTAAAAATAATGTTTTCTGTGAGGTTTGTCACAGTGATTTTACGATTGGCTCGGGGGGTAGAAGTGGCATTACGAGACATGTTGCATCAGATAAACACAAGAAATCATTATTTACCTCAGCGTCCTCAACAAAATTAAGCAGTTATTTTCGTAAAGTAGAATTTGGAGATAAAGTAAACAGTTAGACATAGCTGAAGCAGTAGTTGCCTACCATACAATAGTACATAATCAAACCTTTCGATCCATGGACTGCACTTCTAAACTTATACGTATTTTATTTGTGCCAAAGTTTACTTGTTCTCGCACAAAATGTGAAGCGATTATAAAACATATATTTGCACCTTATGCAAATGAGCAACTTTCGATAACTTAAAATATAATTAAAAAATTATAATAATAATATACTAATAATAATAATACTACTTTTTTAACAATATTTACAGATGCATAAAATCATAAAAATATTAAATTATTTCCTACTTAATTTGTTTTTTTGATTACAAACTAGGAACACATGAAACTTTTAGATTTTGTATCACTTCCCGGGGAAAATTCTGAAATAATTGCAAATTCAATCACTGAAATTTTGAAAAAAAATAATTTAGCTAGTAAAGTCGCAGCAGTTTGTGCTGACAATGCAAATAGAAACTTTGGTGGGAAGTTTCTTGGTTGTACTTGTGCCCTTCCTTCTTGGGAAAGGCACAAGTAATGTTACTCTTTTGTGATTTTTCCAATATATGATCTTGCAATAAAAACATTTTTTTAGTGAGCGTCACACATTCCATTATATAACATCTGGTCACTTTATATTAATTACAAAATCAAAAATCTATATAAAGAAAACAGTTATTCATCTCTTGCATTACTGTAAAAGACATCCAAAAGCGATCCATTCGGTTACGTTGAATTTGTATCAAATGTGGAGTACAAATGTACTGTTTTTGTTGAACTCGTTACTGCATATGTCGACACATACCAGTGTTCCCACGCTGAATACAGCTAACGTACATATTACGATATCAAAATATTACATACACACCATTATCACAGTCGTTCTCGCTTTCCCCTTTAACATTTTCTTTGCTTGTTGATCGTTTCTCCAGCTCATCGCGCATTGAGGTTACATTTGCACAACAGAATACGTGCCCCTCTTCGTCAATATGAACGCCCGGAACTTTCAAGAAACAGTTAATGTGGTAAATGGCGTCACATTTAAAACAGGTGACGTACATTTTCACACTTTTCAAGCACCTTTTGCATGTTTTCACATCGGTAAATGTTATCGGGGCCATCTTAACCTAATTGTAACCTAACCGTAATGCCTACAGTCAGGGTTGCCAGGTTTTGGAATTTAATGTAGCTATATTTGTGACATGAGTGATGATGTAGCCAACGGTTAACACTAAAGTTACTATCCATTTATTTCTATTTAAAGATTGGGTTAATAGGACAGAATATTCATTGGTTTTATAGAAACTTTATTAGGTAATAAAAAATATATAAACAAAAATCTCTTGTTAATAAGAAAAGGAAATGAAATAAAACAAATTAAGTTTGTAGACCGCAAAGGTATGCCCTTTCTGAGATAAGAAAATACATGCGTATACACTATTATAACTCGTTTAATAGTATTAGATTTGAGGACACATCCTTATTTTAACTTTTTAGCTTCAAATTGGTTATATATTTACCGGTTTTAACGCACACTATAAAATTCCAACAAAAAACATTAGCAAAGAGCTAATGTTTTGTATTATAGAAGTAACATTAGTTGAGATACTTGATTAAAACCACTACATTTTGGTTTATTGGGAAATGTACTTCCAAATTACTGTTTTCTTTTAATATATCCAAATATTCCAAGTCCCCAGAAGAAGATATATTATAACTAGAAACATTACAAAAAGACTACTATTTTATTATAAAACTGTATGGCACTAAATAAAGATTAGCAGTATGTCCTGAATGTTCTTTTATTAATTTTTATGATTACACAAAAATGTATTAATACAAATAACGAATAAAAATATTTTCTTACTGAATTGCAATGAAAATACTTAACTTAATTTTATTTTACTCACTGCTAAAAATGGTTTTTATTAATCATTATCTAATCTTTGTCTGCTATTCTTTTTCGCTCCAAACATAAGTTTTCTCTTTTTAAATGTTGCGTTTCCATCACCTAAACTTTCGACTGTCTTTTCTTTAAAATCTTTTGGCAGAGGTTCAAATTCTTGCACTGCTGGAACTTCATAGTACTCAAAGTCCTGCTTGGGCAATTGCAAATCTATTGTGGATGTGGTTGCAGTTTCAACCTTTTGCCATTGACCGTATGGATTAGTTTTACCAAGTGGTAATATAGGACCAGAAACTGTTGGCTCAGGTTCTGGTTCAGCTCTTCTTTCCTTCATCTTTTCTCTAAATTCAGCAGCTTTGGCTTCCGCTTCCTCCTTCTTTTGTTCCTCCATTTGTAATCTAGCGGTCAGGATCCTTTGGTTATTCACCATTTTTAATTGTTCTCTTGTTTCATCATTCATCTGCTCAGTTATGGATATAAAACCGTCTTGTGGTTTTTGCCACACGGTTTCTGAAAAGCAATTATACCGTAAAATAAAATTTAATCGTTAATTTTCTTTTTACCTTTCGTTGATGAGTTATAATAATAACTTTTTCCTTCTGAACTTTTCCCTTCTCTCCACATATTTTTTGCTCCAACGTATGCACTGGAACTAAGTGTCAAGCTGTTTTCTTCAATTTTTCTCTTAATGGCCATGGATGAAAGATCAGCATTATTCTCCACGTCTTTCCTATAAGCTGCCAAGGCGGCGCTTTCCATTTGTTTAATCATGGCATCTGCTCTGGCACTTTCATTTTCTTCTCGTCTACTCTTCTTGCTTATGTATTTCAGTCTCTTTGCTACGTTATCTTGATGTCGTCTGCCTTTTTCATGAAATTCTACACTCTATAAAATTGATAAAAAAATATTATAAAAAGAAACCAATTACATTTAAATATTGAAATGAAGACGAATGTGTTTCAAAGGATGCAGTTTATGAATGTGAGTTAAGAGAAATTTACCGATTATATCCTGTAGAGTAACTTAATCAGTACATTATATAATTAATGTACTAATTTTTATGTATTAATTATATGTATAACAGCGATTTGATGAAATAAATGTCTAGAAAACATTAGTACTTACAGGTTTATTATCAGATATCCAGCACTTGCAGAAGTCGCAATACTTGCGAGCTTGTGACTTCCAGTAGTCCGCCCTGTTGAATAAATAAAACACATTGCTAATTCGAACGATTTAATAACAATCCAAAGTTACAATATATCTTTGTAATTATTATAGTAAATATATTACGATAATACACGAATCACATAGGAGAAGTGCAATACTGGTTAGAGTACACAGAAGAAATAAACGAGTATCTAAAGTTCTTGTTGTATTAGGAATGGGTCGAGTACTTTGTAACAAAAGGAATCGGAAATACTAAGTTACAGCTAACACAGAGGGAGCTAAAATCTAACAGTATTGTCTTTAAGGTAAAACTGAGTGACTAGAGCTAATAATACGCTAAGTTTCCTATTTAAACTATTGGTAATAAATACGGAGAAACAATCACATCTATATAAGATATATGCCTAGCGTTTTTATGTAATCGTTCGCAAATTATATAAAAACCTGTACATCTAAACTACATAGTTTGTGTGTGTAAAGTAGCAGAATGAGATATTACACAAACAGACTTTACCAGTAATGTATTCAATGTGTGTATAAAGGCTATGTATATAAAGAGGTGTGATTCAATAACTAAACTCTAAGGTATTTTTCATGTGTGTATAAATATAAATTGACTAGAGATAGAGCTGTTAGAAATTCCATGTGGCCCCATACGTTTCGGCAACTAGTATTAGTATCAGACGTGCAATTGCAATATAAACATATCACATACGTCTATAGATATAGACATATATAATATCAACGTGAGATGTAATAGAAACAATTCCTATTTTATTATTCAAATATGTGTTTCTTAGAATTTTAGATAAATATTAGCTATTCAATTGACTATATAATCAACTTTTGCTAACTTTGACATACAGGTGACTCATAAAATTGTATGGAGAAAGCTTTCGAATTTTACTATTTTTATAAAAAATGAGACTTGTGTACCATGAGATTTTCTTAAGAAAATTGATATGGTTACCGTCACATACTTCTACAAAGCCAATTTTCATAATAGTTGAAAAATGTAATAGTTTGAGTACTATGTGTTTGTCCCGACACACATTTGAGTTATCAAAAAAATGGGTAAATATTCAGATTCCCAGCTATCAAAAACGGCTTATAGCAATTTTCAGTAAGTAATTCCTACTACATTTTAGGTTATTGCAAAAAATCAAAATTAATTTTGCAAATTGCATCTCGAAAACGAAGCGCTTTTCGAAAAAATGTTATAGAGCGAACTGTTTATTTTTCGCTAATCTGTCGACTACTGCAGTTTCCAGATTTCAAACTGAACCATCCTGTATATCTAATACTATTAAACAAGCTAATATTGCTTATTTATTTATTTGTCGGCATCATCTCAGAAACGGAAGCATTATCGTGGGTGCTATTGCAGGATTTGGAGATTATGGTGCGAGAAATTGATTGAGATAGGTCTCAACTTTCAAATCCAGGAACTACAGTAGTCAGCAGATTGGTGAAAAATAAGGTCAGTTTGCTCTATAATTTTTTTTGGAAGGTGCATAGTTTTCGAGATTCAATTTGCAAAATTTATTTTGATATTTTGTGATAACTCGGACTGTAGTAGGAATTTCTTAGTGAAAATTTGCTATAAGCCGTTTTTGATAGCAGGGAATCTTAATATTTACCTATTTTTTTGGTAACTCATAGAGAGTGTTGTAATTGTTGTGCATTTTACCCACATACAACTAGTTACCTTTTTTTGTCAAAACTGATTCATAATCTTCAACATAATCTTTAACCAAAGCAGCTATATCTTTAATGGTTAGAAAATTTGAGTACGACTTATGAGTGAAAGGTGGTGGTCCGCACCACCAGCACATTCTATGAGTTATCAAAAAAATGGGCAAATATTCAGATTCCCAGCTATTGAAAACGGCTTATAGCAAAATTTTCATTAAGAAATTCCTACTACATTTTGAGTTATCGCAAAAAATCAAAATTAATTTTGCAAATTCCAGTATCAACAATGAAGACAGTAATTTAACTGTTGTGTAAGATCTTTATCAAATATTTCAACAAGCAAGCAAATTTTAACCCTTTTTTTGAAACAATAACTTCCTAGCAACAAAGAGATCTGAGCGATAACTTTGCAGAAGCAGTACACACGTGAATTATTTGAAAATTTAAGATGACAAAAGTTTTTTAAAAAGTTAACAGCAGACGAGGATCTCGTTTGCTGTTCTTAGTAGGAAGCAACTCATTGTCAGACGGATTAAGAAGGAAGCAAGATTATCCATAATAAGTAATGGATGGATTCGTCATCAGGGAGTTATTAATTATATCATTCACACAAACACGTCCGAATATTTTTATGCTTATGATTTTCCTGGAAAAAATAAGCATACTGAAGAATATATTGCCACTCAATATGAAAAATATATAATGGAACTTGGACCTGAAAGAATTATGGCTATTGTCACAGACAATGCTGCAAATATGTTGTCAGCTTGGCAAAAAGTTAACAGTAAGTACTCATCCACATATCCAAACTTATGCTTGCAGAGCTCATGTTTTAAACCGTCTAATGAAACATTTTGAAAAACTCGATATCTTCAAAATAACTCTAAACGAATGTGTTAAAATCGTAAAAAACACCAAGTGAGGTACTAAGAAATATTCAGCAGATATCAACCTCTCAAACCAGTTTAAAATTACCCGTGGAAACCAGATGGGGAAGCACTATAGATTGTACTGAAACTGTAAGAACTAATAAACACAACATCATGGAGGAAATAGTTGAAAAGATTAACATTCGGAACAAAATACTGGATTCAAAATTTTGGGATACAATAGACCATACAATTTATTTTTTCAGACCAATTAAGCTATTAATTACTTTAATGGAAGGATCACAATGCACTCTATCTACGGTCGGACATGAGCTATATAAACTAGCTGATCATTTTGAAGAAACAGTGTCACAGAGTACATTTACACAGGAAGAAAAGTTTGAAATCATGGGATTTTAAAAAAAGCAACAATTAATCATAATGTAGCATCCCTTTTAGAGCCGCGATACCCTACATGTATCGTTTGAAAGATGATGAATTCCAACATGCGACACAGCATATACTCTTTTGTCGCAAGAGTCCGATGCCATCAAAATATTAGGAGAAATTACGAATTACAAGGCAGAAACCAACATTTTTCAAAGTGACATGATTTGGAAAGCCACTCAGTCCATTAAAGACAGTACTAATTCTCGAGAAGACACTTACACCGAGCTCTTGGTGGACCTCTTGGTTATCCTCCACAAAAATTTCTGAGGTCGCTCTAAAAGTATTGAGTATACCAGTAGCAGCGACTGCTTCAGAGCGTAATTAGTCAACTTGGGCAATAATCCACAATAAACTAGGAAATCGTTTATCCAATACCAGGGTTAGTAAATTTGTTTATGTAAAGCAAAATTTAGGACCAAAACGTCTAAAGTCCAGAACAGAAATCAAGAAACAGAAAATCTTGATAATAGAGTTACTGGAAGCGACTGTGAGGATAACGTAAATTAATTTTGTTTATCTTTTTTATGTTCCTAAGAGAAACTTGAAATAAAATTTATTACTTTTTTCATTTAATGTCGAATGAAAAATGATGACCTTGTCAATTGACCTCAATGATTTTGACCGGCCAAAGGCACAACCCTAGAAAAAGCACTAAAAATATTTTATTTTCTAAACCAGGCACAGCCTGGTCTCTCAGCAGAGCTCGGAGGTATCTGATAGCTCGATCAAGAGTGATAGCTCGGTCTACCACTTACTTATACTTATTACTGACCACTGGTGCCTATGATTTAGAAGTATGGTGTTGGCTTTTAATTTAATGTTGACAATGCACTCTATCGGCCATTAATTCAATTGGATTAGGTGTTTCACTGATATTTAGAAATTGTCTAACTATGTGTCGCATAGTAGTTTCGAGGATTGTAATTCTTTGTAATTTTGGGATTAAATATTGTTCAGGTAATTCCAAATTAACATTAACAAAGCTAATATTAATTTTGACTTAAATTTTTATTAATTAACCCTGTAACAGAAATTACTATTGGAAGTATTTGAATTTCTTTCAGGTCATAAGTCTTATATTCATTTGCCAAACGTTTATATTTATCAATTTTATTTATTTTTTTAGATCGACAAAGACTGGCTTCCTTTGAGTTTTATCATACTAAATTTTGTCATTTTCATTATCTAGAACACTGTAGTCTTTTTCCGATTCATTTATGAACTTATATTTTTCTGCCAACAATTTGTGTATTTTGTTGGCTACCATGCTATGTCTGTGCAGATATTATGTGCCTTTAACTTTATCAGGAGCTCAAAAAGTCCCAAAGGTAAACTAATAAAGGATACCCAATGGACACTGGAATGCACAGTAGAAGACCAACCGAATTGCACATATATTAACATTAATGAATAAATATCTGTTGAAACAATAGTTTTTTTTTTAAATTCTACTGCCCTCTTTAAACT
>JAWQRJ010003389.1:0-12121 GCA_033557515.1 Diorygopyx duplodentatus | reverse complement strand
TTAAATGAACCTAAATGTTTTATAAATTTATTAAAAAATATTGTTTAAAATTCGATATCTCGAAAACGGTAAAATTTAGGTATATGGTGTTTTATACAAATTATTAATAAAATTTTGAGAGGAATTGGAATATCGAGTAATATACCGGGTGTTCTATTTAACAAAAGGTAACTGCTTGCTGCCATACTTTTTTGGCACATCCTGTATAAAATATTGTTTTTTACTTCAATACATTTTAAAAAACCCTAAATATTTTGTATTTAACGTTTTTTCCAGCTATTTTAGTTTAGAAAATAATCGACCGTTTCCATACATAAAAGCGACCCTGTACATGTCCTATTCAATACAATACAATTTACTCATCGACTCACGTGGCATAGTATATGAAAACTGGCAACACCGCGTATAACGCCAAGGATATTAGATTGATGATGTAATGATGTGATACAACCAAGAAAAAAATTAAGTTAAAAATGGTTTAAACCAAAATAATGGTGTTTATTTTTTTCTTAATCTCAATTGGAAAGAAGGCATTTTATGATGTGTGCAATTTTATCATGGGTTTAGAAACATGATAATAAACCTATAAAAACATATAAATTCTAATCTAACTATGTAATTAATTAATTAACCGGTGTTTTTGACGGCTGCGTAAGCCATTTCATTACATCACTTTTACTACCTAACGAATCGAAGGAAAGTAAACGCCACGTGCAGCGCCAAGGTGTTGCCGAAACTCCTGCAGCGGAGCTCGGCAGGAAATCAATAAAGCCGAGATAGGAGAGGCCTCGCTGGCAAAGGGAGAGAGATTGTTGGGCCGAAATATCGCCACGCCGACAGCCGACAACAGCGGTTTCACGTGCGGAGTTTCCCACTTCTTAGGCTCGTTTTCGCCCAAAATGAACTGGCTGGTACTCCTGGAGTTCCCTGAAAAAAAAGCAATGTCTTCGTGTCCGCACGGCAAACGTCGTGGCGTAGCGCCGCCGATGGTTAGATCGGTTGGATGGCGTTCGGGCGAGCACAGGCGGTGATGCAATGCCGCGAGCTCTGTGACCCAGTTTCACGACACGTGTAGTCATACTCCAGCGGTTCTCCCATCCTATAATCTAACAAAGAACTCCGATGAAGAGGCATCGACCTTACGCGGTGCCGCTTCGGCCGTGATGGCTTACAATAAACTTTTATATCTCCCGAAATTTCACGCACCTCTTTCCCGAGGTGTACACTGGATAATGTAATGCCGCAGGAAACGGAAAGGCAAGACAGCGGTGTTCGTTTGTTTTGTTACTCGACTCTTTCGAAGCGTGTACACCTGAAGAACTACTTTGCGGTCGCCACAGACGCGATTCACCTTGCAATCGTTGGCTTCTAATATTATAGCAATATAACAGTAATTTCTCTCATCATTTCTCCAAATACCTACATATTTAGTAACAATGCTCACGACTACCAAAAATATCTATCAAATCAACAGCGTAATAAGTTTAATTTGGAAAGTGGTTTCTTTAATTCTTTTTATCTTATTTGAAGCTCAAAAACAATCAATAAATTTTTACTAGCTCCTGATCCCACTTTTACTACATTAAATAAGGATCACAGGCAACGGATAAACTAATCGATAATTATAAAAATTGCCTAAAAATCATGAAGGATGTAATGAAGATGTGAATTTTTCCAAAAGTTGTTTTCAAAAAGTGACAGAATTTTCCTAATCACTAGTTCATCACTACATTCAAACCACCGTATTGTTAACACGTTTTAAATTGGTATTTCCGCGCTGAGAAGCTTAACATGGAAAGAAATAAAATAAAATTCGACAGCTGAACTACTTCGCTAAGGTACAGGAAAGTTTTAAGCAAAAGTCGTCTGTAGGCGGCACACGTAAGGTGTGCGTCGTCTTGAACGGAGAGGGAGCGGTGACAGGGAACCATACAGTGCTGGGAGATGAGGCGTTGAAGAAGGGCGCTTTAAATACGATTTTGAGCGATCGGACGCCTTTGAACCGAACGTAGAAGATCTGAGAAATAAGAAGAGTTAGTATTAAGGGGATATTCTGGTTTGCTCATTCCGGGCAGGTCATATGCTATGGATTGTCCTTCGTGGAACACTTGCGGAAGTATGTGGCCTCCACCGTTGTTTTCATCTGTCCGGCAGAATTTGGATGCCTTCAAATGGCCAGTCCGTAATACGTTGTTAGGTCTGTAATTAATTTAGTGGTAAATTTTCCTGCAATACTCCTATCGCCAATACCCAATATCCAAAGCCCCTATTCAATACCGCTATCCAATACCTCTATCACCAATGTAATTTGTATACCTAACACTATGTAACTTCACGGATTGGGAAAACATTTCTTTTACCACAATCAATTGTCTACAAAATATCAATTATTGTAGGTATTATACAAAAACAAAGACAGTAAAAATTTGAATTCTTTTTATTAATTTTAATTAATGGAAAACTTTAGTTCATTGTTTTGAATAAACTTTAATTTCCTTTGATATTTTGATTGTATATCAGAAATTGCAAAAAAATATTTATGAAAAAAATGAAATATTAAATGCAAAAGTCAATTATAAAAACAACTCACTATGAGGTCATCATGTGTGGACAACAACTTAAGCTTATATATGACAGCTTAGAATGACAAGCCATACGTGGCCCCACTTATTAACATGGTTTTACTCAAAATTATCCAGTCGGTGCGCAATTTTCACAATGCGACACCTCATGTGATTGTATACATTCCGTATAGGCCCAGAACCAATATTGCACTAATGTAATACTTGTTGCAGTGTGGTAATGTAGAAATCTGTAAATAATTTGCTTTTATCTTTTTAAAATTCAAATCCTGATGTGGAGAATTTCACAATAAATGTTCAACACAAAAACAAAACAAATTTTGGAAACAAATGTTCAATATTACATATCGATATATCATATTTTGCAAGGAAAATTTTACATAATTCATTTAAGCTATTTTTTAATTGTTTTTTAGTTGACGAATCCCGATTACTTAAAGTTTTAAATCTGTTGGAGAAACGAAACTCATATTATGTTGGATTCTGGGCACAAAGGGATTTGCAGACAACAAACTGGATGAGAAATACACTTTTGGCCACTATGGAGGTTGATGGAGTTGATCTAGGTTTACAACATTTACTACGTCACAGCTGTGATGTCAGATATATTCGTCAAGATATATCAAAATTTCACCATCGAAATTTTGGACCGAATGCATTACTTTCTCTTTATAGGAGGGAAAGTAAAGAATGAAAACGTTCAAATGAAAACATCCGTTTTTAGTTATTGATTATAAGCATTTATTAAATGGCAATGGCTGGCTGCAAGTTTATGAACCAGAATTTTATAGGTTGAACTTCCTAATGGTTCTTAATATTAATTTGTTATAACTCCGTAAATAATAAAGAACTTTAAATAGTCATCGTGATTTTACTCTTAAGAGAGTAAAGTTTTATTTCAAGACACAGGCTCAAAATTGGATATCACCCTAAATCTTTACTCATACTCACCTAACTTGAGTTGAGAATGCGTGAGAAATGTCACGCATTCTCAACTCAAGTTATGGCGCCCTCATTTCTTCCTCGCTTCGGTATTCAGAAACAGGCACAAATGAGTCACTAACCTGAGTGTAGCTTAAAATATGCCACAAGTTCAAAATGAAAAAAATCATTTATTGCAAATCAGCGGAGTATCAGCTGTTCCATGATGAAAAAAATAAACAAAAACTATAAATAACGTGAAAATTTTTAAATACAACCAGAAGTATAACCTGATAATACCTCAAGAGGAAATTGAATCACCAGTGCCTGGACACATTCACCGTGGTTAGTTTACTCAAGGTGACTCAAAGCTGCTTTATGTAAATATTGTGAGAATGATGAGAGGCTTCACTAAGTTCAATGACGTGCACGATTATTGCAAAGCACACGTACAGGCTCATACCGATCACCCATTATTCAAAATTGAATAATTTATTCAAGTGGCGTTACAATCAGGGAACTTATCATCACAAGGCATAAAGATGCTTCCGCTTACAGCCTTTTGGCTGATGAAACCGCATTTTTGGCAAAGAATACAGCTGTCTATTGGATTACAATTCTTTGATGAAAATGCAAACGAAATTGAACAAGAATTTTTAGGTTTTATAGAGCCTGAAGGACTTAATACCATGAGATTGCCAAAGACATTGGAGATTTTGTGACAAACTTAAATCTGGACCCTGTGTGTGGGGTTAGGCTTCGACGGATATTCCTCCATGCCTGAGAAAGAAGAACGTGTACAGGCGATCTTGGGGCAAAAGCACAAAAAGGCTTATACTTCCATTGCTGCTCGCAGAAGTTTAACCTTGTCGTGAATGACTTAAACGTTATCCCAGTAATTCGAAACTGCATTGAAACTATCAAGGAGATAATCACATTTTTTTCGCGAGTCCGTTTTACGACGAAAGCAGATCATTCAGCTGTGCAGATCTTCATTTGTTTTGTCAGTAGCATTAATTGCATATTTCGCTATATTGGAACCCGTATCAAATATACTTCAAAGACACTTGACATAGTCAAAGCCACCCAGCACATTGAAACTATTCTTTACATGCTACGAGTTCCTCAGGAAGCAGGAAATGTCACAATTGCTGTCTTGAAAGACGCAGGTGACATTGCAATGCATTTGAATGTTGATATAACCGCCACTCACACTGCTGGCCGACAGAAGCATAGAAGCAATCCTGCAGACGAAAATGCATCCGGCTTTTGGAGTAGGTTTCTATTCCTTACTTGGATTCCATCGTATCATCTTTAGAAGCCAGATTTTCTGCAGACAAATCGCCTGCATTTAAAAATAGACACATTCCCATCCGAGTAACATGAGAGGTGCTTCATTGGAGGAATGGATTGAGAGCACTTCATCCTGTGAGACTTTCTACTATTTGGAGGGTATCGAAGGGTGGTTCAAAATGTGAAATGAGGTACAGAAAGCGCCAGACATAATTAGAGTTAGGTAGAAAAGCTCTGCTAATGTTGCTTTCACAGCCCTGCACAACAAGCGCTATCGAGTGTTCGTTTAGCTTCCCTTACCTAATTTATTAGGTGTTTTGTGTTCAAAAATTTATTTTTTTAATAAATATTGTGTTCTTTCTTTTGTTATTGTGTATTATTACCCCCTATGTAACGTTTAGTCTGGTCTTCTTTCTAATTCTTATTAAGAATGATATTTTGTGGTTGTGCTAAAATAAAAGAAAATCCGCCGCCACGTAAATTTGTTTTCGTTATACTGTGTTCATAAAACATATTGCATTATCATTCTTCTCCTTAGTTGCTCTTTCATTCGAAAGCACAATGCAAACTTTTTGTGAGTTTGGAACAACTCACATAATTCGATAAAGCAGACCACAAGTTTTGGAGGTAGACTTTTGATATTCTTATCCTATACAAATTTCCATATAGCAAGCATTGCCTACGAGGGAAAAAGTCGAAAATGTTAATTTTTGAGTACGATGAGGCGTGCTCAAAAATTACGCAAATTTGTGGCAATTTTTCAATTAATCTCAAGGTAAAATCTGGATACATGAAGTCGTTCGCAAGTTACCATATTGAATTTTGTATCCTAAATATTCTCAAATAGCATTCCAATATTTGGGCTACTTTTATTGGGCCCGCTTCTATGTCATGAATTTTCAGTAATTACAGAAACCCCACAAAAAATGGATGCTATATCCCCTGTTTTAGTTATATGGGGCTTAGGAAACAAATTTGCTTAAAAAATGCTAACCATAGCTGTTTCTAGCTTCAGGAATCTACCAAACAACTCTAATCTAACTAGGCGCGGATATTATAGGTATTTAGTTTCTTTCTTTGTTGCAATATATTAAAAACTAAGTAATTAAAGTAACAGTAAAAAAGTTAACAATCACAATTTATGTGTTAATACGATAAAAGTTTTCCATAGAAACAAATCCTTATTAATCAATTTATTTAGGAAAACAGTAAAAGAAGAAACGAAACAGTGGCTAATAAGATAAGATTTAAACAAGGTTGTAAGATTTTTGTGAATAGCCTATCGAAATTAAAGTAAGTAACAGAATTGTTCAAGGGAAAATCCCAAACATGTCAGATGCAATCTGAAAAATACGCTATGAGTTTACGCATCTTGGGAACCATAATAAGTAAAGAAAGAACTGTAAAAACATCTCTAGTTGTTTCCTTCTTGTAAAATTCCAATAAATTACACAACCAAAACATGTTACATTAAAAAACAAACAGTTTTAATATACCAC
Organism: Diorygopyx duplodentatus; assembly: GCA_033557515.1. Taxonomy (NCBI): domain Eukaryota; kingdom Metazoa; phylum Arthropoda; class Insecta; order Coleoptera; family Scarabaeidae; genus Diorygopyx; species Diorygopyx duplodentatus. The sequence continues at coordinate 5,826 of JAWQRJ010003389.1, read as the reverse complement.
GATGCTTTTAACCATATGGAAATTTCCACGATGTCGCAATTCTCTTTTTCTCTGCGTCGCTTTCGAAATAACTCCTTCCTAAGATTGTGTAACTGCAATAAAACATAAATACAGTGCGTGAATCGCCGTCCCTAAACGCAAACTTTTAAATGGTAGGTACTCGTCGATTGGCGCGTATAAATAAATAATAGCGCGTCGTCGTCCATTCGCTTGTAGACAAAGTTCAAGGAGATTAATTGACACAATAACGCGAATATAAACAATACTCCGTGACGTTGGTCAACTCCAGTACAGATGTTTGTAAATATTGCAATATCTCAGTGTCAGTTATGTAAAAATATTTCCCGATGCAATATTTTGACAGCCAAGGTTGTTAGCTTCATGAGATTGTTTAATTTTTTAAACGATATACAGAGACAGCACGTTGTGCTTGTAAAAAATAACTATAACTTTATCAGAATATTACTTCATTTCGTTCCCGATTCTGAAAGGTTATTGTAGTACCATAAATAATCAAGATACTTTTGAATCATTGTGCTATAGGAATTATACCACGAAAGATTTTCTTGCGCCTTGACTATAGGCAACCCTAATTGATTGCCAATATCCATATACATATCGTCGTCTATCTATAACATTCTTATCATTTAAACGTTTTACATAAAACATATTTATTTGCAATTATGTTATTTTTTGCAATATCACCATTAGTGTAATAATTGAACTATATACCTATATAAAATTTGCGTAAAGAAGTTCGAAGTTTAGTTTTATGTGTAAACTTTCGTGTTATACAGTTGTGCCACTGCGATAGACCAGGTATCCTATACTATTAAACGCGCTAGTTGTGTATGTATGTATGTATTCCCCAGATCTGGAAGATAGCTTTAAGTTGCCGGCCGATATTTGCAGGATTTCAATAATCCGGAGCCAGGAATCGGTTGTCTTGACTTTCATTAAAATCATTTTATGTCGCCTACATTATTGTTTTTGTAATTGTACAAATCTATTATACCAAATATATTATTATTAACTTTTTACTCGGGTACCACTAGTGTGCAAGTGAATTTTTTTAGCAAAAATATAATACGGTGTTTTTAATCAACACCACCGAAAATTTTCATCAAGGAAGGTTTAAAGTTGCTTTAGACACATACCTATAATGTGATTTTATCTATAAAATTTATTTTCAAATCAATTTAATACTTTCTACATTTGGTTGTAAACCAAATGCCCAAGAATGGACAATTTTTACAAACGGTTACCCCTTTTGCAGATATTATTTATTTTATTGTGCAAAAACGTGATTTGCAACATGAAGTTTGTATATCAGAAGGAAGCCATTATTTTATTTATTCTTATCATTCACCCTTGTTTTTGTTCCCAAAACGCACGGCTGTGGTGAACGTTTAATCAATAAGTTGGCCTTGGGGACAGCTCCACATTAAATAATAGATATTGACTGCGAATTATAAGATTTCTAATTCTAACGACATTTTATCATTAACATTTAGAAAATAATAAGTGATATAATAAGTGATAATTCTAAGTACTTCCCACTTTTGGGTCACTTAAATACAAGGAAAAGACGATGTACTACCTTTTTAACATAACAAGTTATCCAGTGATAAATATCGTAAAGCCGACCCTGTGCTTCCTCTTTTACTGCTTTCAACCTCCTGAAATGCTAACTTCTCAATTACCACTGGTGTATATCTGGTTGCCGCAACTAACGGCGTAATGTTCTATAGGCCGTCCGTATACCAAAGAGCGATTGCACTAGTGCAGAGTGCCAGATTTTGTTTCCAGAGTAATACTTGTCTTTTGGCGAATATTTTTTTAACAACGGTTCTAAATTTTGACTGCAGACAATAAAGTACTCTAAAGTGCATAGACATTTGTACCACCAAAAACCTCCGTATTAGTATGAAAGTTCAACATATCATTAAATGACAAAGAAAGAAAATGGGGATATGAAATGTGGAACAGACTCACAGACAGATTTTTCTTTTTGTTTCAGATCAGAAATTTGTGAATAAAGGTGGCACTATAATATTCAAATTGAGATGGTACTTTATTAAAAATTACATAAATACCATTATGTATTTTTTTATTTGTTTTGACCATTGAGACAAGAAAAATAAATAAATAGTAAATTTTATGCAGTTCAAATAAATGAATTGTTTGTTTATTTTCAAATGAATAATGCAAGTTAACTAATGTATGTACCAATATAGGTTTCGCATTCGGGACAAAAGTGATCCACGTTCATACAGGAAGCGCAGACGTATGGAATAAAAAATAAACTGCAATTGCGAAAATAACCTTGTCAATATAAAAAAAACCGGAAACTCATAAATGTGCACAATACCAGCATATGGACAGGAGCACTGCTTTTATGTGGGTTCTAATACTCGGCCTCACTGCAATTTCGGTGGTGACGTAATGCCCACAGTGCGGGCATGTTAAAATTTGCGGTTTAGATGCCAGCGGAACCACAGAATACGGCGTTTCATTGTTTACCTTACGAACCTTGAGTAGTTTTTCCAAATCGGTATTTTGATGCTGTTTGCCTATTACTTCTTTGATGGATTTTTCCTGTGAAGTCCTTGCAGCTAACGTTTCAGTTAACATTGCGAATAAGCTTTTTTATCTTCCAGAGGGTGTTAGAAATCATCGTTGTGTTTAGAGTTTTCAGGGTGTGTCGTTTCAATACTTGAGTTCTGTTTTGGGCGGTTAGCGCCAATCATCTTGGTTGCTGATGCGGCAAACTTCTTTCAAGAGACCATACTCTCCAATATACCAATATTTATTTAAAAGGAATAAAATCCTGGTGTCTGGCATACTTTTAAGTGAAATAGTTAACTTGCGTGTGGTGAAACAAGTAAGATGGTATGGGAACAAAAAATTTGATTGGATTAACAACAATGTCAATGTGATAGTGTCATTACTGCAGTCAAGAAATGGAAAGAGATGTCGCTAGTAATGCCCTATACAGGTGTGCGGAAATTCCGTCTCTGAATTCAGAGTATGATTCTGCAGAAAGAAAATCAGTTAGGGTGTGTTGGTTGATAGTGGGTAGACGTACACTAACTCGCTCCGCTTATATTGCAAATTTTATCGGCTCAAAATGCGTCTATCGGTGGAAGATTTGCGGCAAATCAAAGCTATGTTTGACAGTTGCAGAGTTATTTGAACGGGAAGATTTTTGTGCTAAAGTAACAAACTTAACCGGTTTTTGAGTTAAAAAGTCACAGACCTCGAACAATATACACGACGGAATAACCTACGCATTTTCGGTATTAATGAAGAAGCTAATGAAATGTGGAAGAGAAAATTATCAAGGTATTCAAGGGAAGGATGCATGTGAACATCGTTCCGGAGGATATAGATCGCTGCCATCGCGTTGGGCCAGGAAAGAGCAACACAAGACGTCCGATATTGTTAAGTTTACGAGCTATAAACATCGTAGTCATGTCTTTAGGTCTAAAACAAAACTTAACGTCTCAGCACCGAAATTATTATAAGGACCTGAGGAACTATGTGAGGTCAGCGATTGAAAGAGAAAAGAAAGCTTTTTTGGAACGACATATCACCCATAACAAAAATGCACGGGCTACTCTAAAGAAATATGGCTTGCTTCGTCGACAGAATAAAGATATACCTTCTAGTCTTTCTGATCCCTATGAGATTAATCAATATTTCATAAACGCTACTTTCTCACATACAGCTTTAGACAAAAAATTATATAATTATTACATCAATAACATGGTTATCAACACCCGTCAGTGCCAACTGTAAAGAAAAATGGGAACATTTAAGAACAGCTTTTGCGAGGAGCCTAAAGAAACCGCCATCAGGAAGCGGTACCAACAAGAAAGTAAAAGATTACTACTCAAAGGACGTCATGCAGTTTGTTTTACCTTTTTTAAAAACAAAACCTATGCTTACCTCTATGCTTAGTTACCAAGCTACTTAGATACCTAGTTATTTAGTTACCTAATTACTTAGTTACTTAGTTACCTATTTACTTGATTACTTAGTTCTTGGTTACCTAGTTACGTAGTTACCTAGTTACTTACTTACTTGGTTACCTAGTTACTTAGTTACCTAGTTATTTAGTTACTGGGTTAATTAGTTACTTGGTTACTTAGTTACCTAGATATTTAGTTACGTGGTTACCTAGTTGCTTACTTACCTAGCTACGTAGTTACTTAGTTACTTGGTTACCTAGTTACTTAGTTATCTAGTTACTCAGTTATATAGTTACTTAGATACCTAGTTACTTAATTACCTAGTTACTTAGTTATCTAGTTACTTAGTTATCTAGTTACTTGGTTACCCAGTTACTTACTTACCTATTGCTTAGTTACTTACTTACCTAGTTTCTTGGTTACTTAGTTACCTGATTATCAAGAAACCAGCAAATACTGGGTCCTATTGTTTTTCAACTACATATTTGACTCTCTGATATCTTCCCTGACTCTTTGTTTAAGCTGTTGCAAAAGAAGCATTTCTTAACGATTTTTTCGTCGATTGGCATATCGAAAATATATAAAGCGGACCAAAAGATTTTAGGTATTCTTTATCATTTTAATGTTTCTTTTCCGCGCGTGTCTTTAGGTTGTCCTACAATCATACTCTGAAATTACGAAGAGATAGAGAACTGGAAGTTATGCAGTATTTACCAGTGTTAATATTGCTTTACAAGAAATTTCATTTGTCTTGCTTATACTAGACATTTAGCGATAAAAATAAAATTAAAATAAACGTCGTTTTATTAATAATAAAATCATTGCAAAAAGAATAATCTCTGTCCGCCTAAATATCAAATAAGTAACAGTGCTTATTAAACAAAATAAACAAAATGACGTGTGTAAATGAAACTTATTATGTCTGTGATAATATTTGTTTCGTAAGGCATTGACTTGACTTGCTCATTATTGGCAAATATTGCAATATACATATCGACGAATAGCAACAAAGATATATTCTAAGAACCGTTTTATTTTGAAGTGATTCTTAACTAAATAATTAATAGAAGAAGTCGTTTTAAGAATAGCAAACAAGTTTTCTGTTTAAAACATTTTTTATTGGGTGGTTATCTGGTTAGATCAACTTACTCACCAGATGGTTTTTCACCATTTTTTATATCCGTTTTCGTCTATTCCTTCAATTGATTTGTACTAAATAGGTGTTAACACATGAAACTCTACGCTATGTTGTTTGTGTGTTTTTCAACCATCGTGGCTCCTTACAACGAACTCTCTTTGGCTAAGTAACGGCAAAGTAACAAAAACTGAAATTTAAATGTCAAACTTTGTGTGGATGGAAGCAACGTTAAAAATGTGAACTTTGTGAAGAGTGTATGATACTGAAAAGGGGTTAGAAAGTTTTAAACTAACTTTTTCTGTGCGGCTGGTATAACTGCTCATCCAAAAATGTTTATGTTTATTGATTAGTTCCGAGTAAACGAGTAAAAAAATGTTTTAATTCTTAACAGCTAAATAAATAATTAACTAACCACAAACATATATACCATAATTAAATATGCCATAATTAGAGAACCAACATTGGAATATAAATATATTTAAAAATTGGTGTTCACTATAGATTTTATATAAGTTTCAATTGTTACTGATCTTTAATCGAAAAAAACATACATATGTCAAGTCATATACATATGGAAAAGTCAACTAATAAGAAACGTAACTTTTATATTGTAAACTGAGTGGGTGGGAATCATCACACGACTTTCTCTCACCTAGTTTAAATATTGTGGATGCTATTCTTCTTATAAATTTTTAAAGACATGTGATATGTGAG
>JAWQRJ010003388.1:0-12123 GCA_033557515.1 Diorygopyx duplodentatus | reverse complement strand
TTTTGTGCAATCAACATTTAATGCCCATAACATTTGAAAGGAGATATTTCTAACATCTCCGTTTTTACGTAGATCTTAGAGATATTACGTAAAACAGCACTAGCTAATACGACATACTCCCTGGACGCGCCAAGGCCGACTAAATCTACAATAACGCGCGAACAATAACGCCCCACTACGTATTGAAGAATTTGGGCGCGGCTTAAGTTACGGTGGGGCACACGCGCATGACAATGACCGTTCCTAAGGTACGGGAATATTTACCAGTAGTGTATAGAGTTCGTCAAGAAAAATCGATTTTATAGATGTCTCATAAGTTCCTAGGTGGATCATAATCAATGCTGTTAGTTTGCTATAATGTTACTTTGAGATAGTTTGATCAGAGACGGCGTGGGGTTAACCGCTTCGGAGCTCGCCTTGAGTAGTTGACCGCACGATAGCGCTGTCAATATTAAAATACTAAAAGGGACTAAAAAGTGTTCTTTTTGAACCGAGCACAGTTCGGAGGTATGTGATAAGGATGAGCGATAGCTCGGTCTACCAGATACTTAACATAATAACTTCCCATTCATGTATAAATGTTAAGATGGTTTAATACGTTAAGATGATGCACATTTTCTGAATTTAGAAGAGACAAGAAAGTACTACGATCAACTATTCCACCATGTTGCGTTATGTAAATCATGAAAAATAATAAGAAATCTAAAAAAAAAAAAATTTCACTCGTATCTCATTTCATGGTTTATCGTAAGGTAGGTTACCCAAATTTTATGGATGGTGTATAGCAAAGAAACATTTCCCATAAATTTAGTTTCATCCGACCAAGTACTTTTGCAGATCATAAAAAGTAGGAATGGACCCTGCAGATTCAAGACGTTAGGGCAAAAAGATCCGAGGGAAGGAGCAGAGAAGTTTATGGACGGAATTTATGGAGGAAGAAGAAAACGCAGAGAATTATGTCTGTCTAGACTGCACAACGTCGAGTGGACTTAGCGGGTTGTTTTGAGTAGTGAATTATATGCTAATCCTGAGTATACTGTTTCAATTGAAACCATGATCCATACTTCAAATGTCAGAAAATGTTTACAAAAAAAAACATAGCGAGTACTTCTCTCGAAAAATTTAAATTCGTATTCAAATAAAACGGTTAAAAAAACAAAAGCACCTCTCAACAGGGAACAGCGAATTTTGCTCAATTGTTTGTAAACACGAAAGCTTCGGAAGACAAAGGAAATTCGATCGATTCGCGACAGTAAAATCGTTCTTTGTCCTATATCCAACCCCCCAACCTTTTACTAATCCCTATACCCCACCCCGCGCAACCCACCCCGGACAAACGCAAGCCCCAGCCGCCAAGGAAGCAAACAAAGTTCGAATTTACCGCCGCGCGTCGACTAAAAATAATATCGAGGCAATTGTGTAGCGGTAGGCCTCGCTGGCACACATACCAGACGCACTCTTTGATCAATACACAAAGTTTGCGCGGGTGGCTGGGGACGACGATTCGGGCACAGCACAGGCCGTGAGCAGAACCCCGGACGTGCCGTTGTCGATCGAGTCTGGCTCTGGTACGTTTCCATGGAAACTGGAAACTGTTCCGACGCTCGTCGACCTGTACCCCGCCGCCGCGCCCCCCTCGTACCCCGCGGTACCCGCGATTTTCCCGTTCCGGGGTGTCACGTATAGTGAACAGATGGCGTTGACGCAGTACGTTGACTCCTATCTTGGCGTATACACGGATTTCAGGAATTTTCAGGATGCTCTGCTCGGAGGCTTTTTAAAAGTGGGAGACAGGAATTTCCTGTCGTTTAGCAGCGATAAGTGTATATTTATCAACCCCCTCTGTGGGGTATGCGTCAACAGCGCTAACGACCTATAAGAAAGTGTAAATATTTGATGAAGAGAGGAGGAAAGGGTGTGTTGTATTTAGTAAATTTGAGGTGTATACAGTAACGAAAATGTGGAGAACCGAAATTAACCGTAACTTTCTCAATATGGGACTTCCCCTATTTTCATCTTAAAGGTCATAGTAAGACACATTAACTTTTAAAGATAAATGATTTAAAGTTAATTATGAAATTGTTCTTTGAACCATTTTATACCAACCAGGTGCAGTGAGTAATTAAATTACAAAGCGATGGCAATTGAACGAACTATCATCTTCAGACACACAAAAAATGCACTTATTAATGCCCTCACCATCCCACATTCCCTCTCTCAATTTAGCACGAACAGTACAATAATCTTAATTACCCCAATGCATCTTCTCTCCACCAAGAATGAGGATTAAATTAATTGGTTTCTTCAATTTATTATGGAATTCGATGCATGCAACTGTATTTTAGCAGAAATTACGATATTAGCCGCCAGCTGATTGTTTGTGACCGAGAAAGTAATAAGCATGTGGTAAACATTAGGAAAAAGGACAACCAAAGGCTATATTACACCTAAAAAAACTTTTCTTTTCTGCGACGTCATCCACTGGATATAACACACAATCAATTTCAATGAATGAAAATATCACCCCCATCTACTCTGAAGTATTTCCATGACATTTCGGCATTTTTTTAGTGCCGATTGGGTTTTATCTGTCCTAATTGTCAATATGTCTAATAGTCAATTGTCCTAACTGTCAATTATTCTAATTAAGAAGTAATTAATTAAGAAGTAATATAATTAAAATTCAAGGTAAAACTTTTAGTAAAATATCTTTTGGGCAACATAGAAGGACCTATCTTGTTAACTTAAAACTTACCTACTTTTCAATGTTTCACACAAACAATAAAATATTTGCAATATGAAGTTGACTTGATAATTAATATTCCTGCCTTCATACAATTAGTCACAAGAGCTGTAAAATCTTTAAGCATGAAGCATACATACTTATACCATACCATCATTAAATAAAATGATTATTAAAAATCATTCGTTTCACTAAAATGCGTGCCACAATCAACAACACTTCAGCCACGCGAATTACGTCGTTGGGATTTGCGAGGAAATATGCCAAGGTCGTCTTGACAATGTTTTCATTATTTATTTAGCACTTTTTTTTCGATACACATCGGTAAGCGAAAATATGCCTGACTGAACTCAGAAGATTTTGCAGATTCGTATTTAGTGCCCGATATTGTATTATTCCCATTATCCTTATTTGATTGGAAATGAACATATGAAAAATAATGTCTGTTTTGCACATAATTTTATACACACAAAAATGTTATCCCCCTTGGCAAGTTGTCCCTTTTGAGTATTGCCGTAGCTTAACATTTCGACAGCTAACTACTTTAAACCTGGTTGTGTTCTTTAGTCAATAGTGTTCATAAAGGTTATTGCGGATGAGAATTCGCAATAAACTTTACTTTCCTAAAATGGGTGTTCTTATTTCATCACTTTTTCCAAATCATTGGTACGGAATTAAAGCCAAAAATTAAAAACTCAAACTGACGAATTCAAAAGAGCGGTAAAATTCTAAGTAATTCGTATAAAAAAATCTGAAATTCGTAATCAGCAATCTGAAATCAGCAGTCATTTTCAAAATAATATATTTCGTTAAGAGTTGAAAACTAGAACGGTATCTTCCTAAATATATTTTCGACATGGTGCCTATTATATTATTTAGACTACTGGATTATAAAATAATAATAGTCTAAATATAGTTAATAGGAGTACTAAATAAATATAAATACTAAATATAGTTAATAAGCAAAGGGACCTTTCCTTAAACTGAAATCGAAACATTCTTTTCGAACAACATTACAGAAAACCTCATGGAGTATTATTGTATTACTATACAATCGATTTTCGAATTCAGTTCTGACATTATCAAACGTTTCCTTTCTTATGGCTCTACATTTCCTTATAATTCGTTGCCGAACATATTCAATTATTGCAGGTTATGGTTGCAGGTTGCAAAGCAAAAATCCAACGGACTTAAATCGGGAGATCGCGTATGCCATTCTATTGGACCTCCTCTTCCAATCCACTGTACAGGAAACCTGTCATTTAAGAATTAGCGAACTGGCAGGACATAATGTGGAGGTGCCCCATCTTGTTGGAAATGAATAAGGTTTTCATTCAAATGCGAATTTCGCCATTATCTACTTGAGATTTCAATTCTTGGGTAATAACAGGTTCAATGATGGTTTGTAATGGTTTTTAACATCTCTAAGTACGTATTGCCATTCAGATTTTCTCCAGTAAATAAAGTCACTATAATGCTATCGTCTAATATACTAATTTTTTTGATATAAGTGTGATCTTCTATAAAAACATGTGGATTTTCGTCACTCCACTATTAACAATTGTGTTTATTAACATCGCCGTTAACAAAAACAATCAAATTCGTACACGAAAACTAAATTCTTCTGTCAGTTTCTGTAATTTTGGTCGTCAATGTCACTTTAAAATGTCATGATACTGTCATCAATTAAAAATTTGTCTTGCTAATATTATTGCTAACTTCAACTAATGTCAATAATAATTTTGAATTGTCAATATAGGTTGTCAAAAATGTAGTAGCCCCGGAAATAAATAGGAAAATAGTATATGAAAATATAAAATAGGGTAGAATTGTAATGTTAAGGGGCAAAACCCTCAATATTATTCACTAGCTAATACTCTATTAGTTACTTTATAGAGTAATTAATTTTTTTCTGTTGCTTTTCAAACTGACTCTTAAATATACTGTTTTCATGAAAACATATCATAATAAACATATATCGGAAATAATAAAACAATCGAACGTCTTTATTATATACCTTCTTCCCCCATTTTTTGGTAAATTTTATTTTATGTAAATTTATATTTATTATTTCCGATATAATGCAGACGAGTGACTTTAGAAAGTTACTAAAATAAGTCACATTCTTTGAGTTAAAAAGTTTGTTCAATTAACAACTTACTTTTCTAAACTTATGGAACAAATAAGATAGGATGATTAACGTTTATGCCTGTATATTATTAACATAACGTAGCAATTATCCATGTCAGTATAAATGGTAACGTTTGAATTATCGTAAAAGCGTGAACTTTTATAAAAAGAAATGACAGTTAATAAACAATGTGTTATAAATTAACCCTAGGTAGGAACTATGCTGTAGAAACAAACAAATTGGTGGGAGAAAGAAACATTACATATTTCTTTTTAATTCTATTACATCCAAATCACAGCGAAGTGTTGAGTTACGGAGCTAAGGAGCACTTCACTTCTTCTGTTCTAGCGATGACTTGATTGTTAAGTAAAAAAATCCGCATATACTTTCCGCAATAATTTCACATTTTATAAACCTAACAGTGTCTTTAAATCTCTAGAATTAATTTTACAGCTAACAACATTTGTCGATTTTTTGTTTGTGGCAACTACAATAAATGTTAGAATGAGTTTTGAAGAAGTAGTAGTAGAAGTATTTATTGAAGGTATGCTTGGGATTTATTATTATTTATTTAATAGTGTAGTGTGAGTTTTGCTTGAATTACTAATGCATAATACTAATGAAATTTTAAAAAAGTAATAAGTGTATGTTACCGGAGCTAATAGTAATAATAATACATAAAAATGTATATTTTGTTGTTTCCAAAAATTAAATGTTAATGAGTTTGTTTGTTTGGATGGCTATAGTACAAAGTGTTTTTACTATTAATATCAATCAACGAAGTTGACTTCATCATCGTTTTACTACTTAAGCACACTGTTACACTGACAGATACATTGATTTTTAATGTATTCTTTTCATTTCTAGGTATGGTGTTACAAGCAATTGATGAAAAAAATAAAAGGCACAATCAGGCAAAATAAAAATTGCAATATCTGAAATACACAATGCACTGCAGTCTCATTTATAGCACTGGCTTATTCTTTCGTTTGCAATTTAAAATTATGGAGCTATAATGATATAGATAAGATTTTGAATTTGGGCAATAATTTACATTTTGAACTTATTGAAACTCATCATTCCAAATCCAATACAAATGCTCCAAATCCACCATACTTAACATATGACCAGATTGTGTTGAAATAAAACTAACTGAAACTAATACTGTTGAAATTGATAGAAACAATATTGAAATTGATGACAAAATTAGTTATGAATTTATATTAACTGATTTTAATTTGCAAGATATTATGTGTCTAATTTAAAGAAAATAATGGTCTATTTTTTTAATTCTCATGACCGAGGAATTTTTATATCACATTCTAGGTCTATTGCATTGATAAAATGTAACATTAATGAGTATTGTATATTTGATCCCTACAGTTGTGATAAAAATGGTTTATATAGTGCAAATGGGGTAGCGATAGTTATGTTTTTTTAATAATATTACAGATTGGTGTTCTTTGATAAATCTGAATTTTGGCAATATTAGTAATATGTTTACTATTACACCTAGTATTTTTAATTTAATGTTTGTCATCACATTTACACAATTCAATTAATAACTTAGAGAGCACAGTTATAAAAAGAAAACGAAAAAGGAATTAGTTAAAAACAAATATTCAAAAAAGTAAAACTATGCAAATTGTAAGGAGGGAATAAATCTTTTGTAGAGGAAGAAAAAGAAAAAAATAAACAATATAAAGAAAAAGCAAGAGAAAATTTAGAATTGAAGGAAGAAAAAATAATAAAAGAGAAGCAACGAACTGCTGAATATATGAAACAAATAAGAAAGAAAAAATAATTTAAAGAGAATGAAAAGGAACAAAATATAAAACGTAAAAGAGAATCAAGAGAAAATCCAGACTTTAAAAAGAAGGAAAAGGAACAACATATAAAATATGGAAGAGAATCAAGAGAAAATCCACATTTTAAAGAGAATGCAAAGGAAGAAGATATAAAACGTAAAAGAGAATCAAGAGAAAATCCAGGCTTTAAAAAGAAGGAAAGGAAACAACGTATAAAACGTAAAAGAGAATCAAGAGAAAATGCAGATTTTAAAGAGAATGAAGGAACTAGACATAAAACGTAAAAGAAAAAGTGGGAAGTAATAAAAAGTACGGCAGGAAAATATTAAACAAATAAACACAGTTACTGAATTACTAAGCAATGGCAGTGGACTAAATCCATATATACAGCCGCATAAATTGTCTGTATTCACTTTTATGCGCACACAGTTTTTTGTTACTTTTAGGAACATTTTGCATGACTTATCACTTCCATCAAACTAGAACGTTATTGTATAATGCAGTTTTCCTCTGCGGGTCTGGTGAATAGGTAGGGCAAAAAATATATACATTTTGAGGGTAGAATGCTGACTAATAGCCGTCCCTATCGATGATCGCACGTGCCATGTATACAATGAAACCACCCTTTGTAATCGTAGATAGGTGTGTACGTGTGTGTGTTAAGTGTTATTACTACCACCCGCCCATTTTTTATTGATCGAATTACAACGAAAAAAGAACATAACAAAGAAGTACATAATTCGTTTATTTAAATTTTGAAATAAACTGCTTAGTATTTTAATAAAAGTTAAGAAAGTTAATTACTTCTTGTTGTTTTTAAAAATAATCTAAAAATACCAACTTGATAAGGTAAATACAAACATTTGCAAACCTCGAGCAAGTAAATATTTAATTTTGTAATTAATCATTGTAATTTATCAGCAGCAGGAAAACACAAAGTTAAACAGCGTGAATTGAAAATTAAAACTTTTCATTGAAGTACCTTTAAAATTTACGCTCTTGTTATACCCCTCGCTAATGGAAACACGAAATGTGGGAAAGTTCAGTGACAGTAGGACAGATGTTACACATTTCGGGATGATGATGTCATATATTTAAGGAAATAGAATTTTTAAACAACCGCGCGGTCCGTCGTAATGGAGCTGCTCGTTAGTAGTGGTTGTTAAAGCCTCGGAAATGTCACCATGTCATTGCACTGGCTGTGGAAATTGCTTTATTAAGACTTTAATATGAAATCTAGAGAAACGGCATTCCACGCGTTTTCGAACAATAAACAATTTCTAATTGTACGGTGCAATGCTATTTAACGATTACAATTCTAAAAACGCTGATATGAGTAACAAAAAAATATTCCCGACCATTTAAAACGTTCATTTACGATTAGAGTCAATAGAAATAGCTGTGAGAACATTCATTAAAATTCCACACAAATTTCGGAGTACATTTTTTTATCAATGCAGACTTAAAAAAAATTACCACCAGCAAAACTAGCCTCTAATCTAAGGATAATGACTTCGAGTTAAACAGTAGATAATTAATGGTGATGAGTTTTTATTTAAGCTTATATAAATCGATTTCTAAGAAACGCAGATAAACTTTAGCGCACTTTGTGTGCGCCCGCCTTAAGGAAGTCTAATTGGTCAAGCATTTGCAAAATGGCGTGTAATAGAGCATTGGATCTCATCAGGGTTAATGTGCCTTGCGGATTAAAGGCTGGGCGTTACGCACCTATTAAATATTATGTTAATAGCGATTGCAACTTGAGTAGTTAACGAACCATTTACTGTATGGCGATTAAATTGCAAAGGTGCTAAATGTAAAGTTGAGAAAAGCAATACCCAATAATACCTAACGGTGAAAAACGATTATTATATGTACGACTATATTTTACCCGCAATGGGATTGTAATGTCCTCATCTAACTTTTAACATCGCTTATTTAAACATGTTTAGTCCCTTTTCGTATTATAATACTGGTGGCGCCATCGTGCGGTAAATGGTAAAATTAGCGTTACTGCATCGTGTAATACAGCGAACTGTTAGCATTATTTACCGATTTTATTTATTTGCATCTAAAACGTTACGACCCCTATTAAATCGATTCGCCTCGTCGAAATCTAAAAATCCTGCAAATATCAGCCAAGTTGTTAGAGCCGTTTCGAAAAAAGTCCCGACAAGTATATAAATAAATATGTACAAGATTAGCTCGTTTAATAGTATTAGATTAGGTGGATCTAATGTGACACATAAAAAGGCAAATAGCCTCTCTAGCAAAAAGCTAGAACGCCTAGAAGTCTTCATATCAAAGAAAAATTTTGTTTTAGTGATACATTATGAAAATGTCAGGTATTATTAAATGTTGGACACAGCGAATACGCTTTTGTTATAATACACAGCTTTTGTTACAATCTATTTATCATTTGCTACTCATTATTTCCAATATTCCCGTGCCAACATATGTTTAAAAAAAATATACGTTTTAAAAAAAATTACTTGGAAAAAACATCTTGGACCGTAAAACTAAAATTCTCTGAGAAGTCTTTTTGAATATCTATACATTCAAAATTTATACCTTTGATATAAAATGATGTGATTTATTCATCAAACTACATTTTTCGTTTAGTTTGTTCATCAAAATTTCGTACTCGCTTTCAGCTGCTTACTTAGAGCAGGTCTGGTTTTGTTGTTTCTCTAAATCTTCACAAAACCATTCTTCTAATTACCTTTTTACAGCTGTCTTATCTAATTTTTTCTGTCTTTTTCTGTAAAGCTGAAGATCTGTTTTGTTTATTCAGTTTCGTTATTTTACTGATAGATGACTCCAATGTAACACATATTGAGTTCACTTAATTCAATTTATTTTCTTCCCCTAACTCATAAGCTTCAGGGACATATTCAAAATCAATTTCGTTGCCTTTTTTACAAGGTTCTAGAACAAATATTTTTGATGCACAAATAGAACAGATAGCCTTGCTATACCTATTAAATCAATATCAATATTTTGTGGTTTGAGAAGATGTTCAAGTAGTATTTTACGTAATCTATTTTTTATTGACACTTTACGTACACTAGATGGATCACAGCATTTCTTAACAAAAATATGATTGTATTTGTCTAAATATTTAACTTTATGATAGTGACAAATATTACTTATTTCATTTGTCATTCTTAATTTCAACAAGTTTTGCTTTTCTATTGATAAGTCACCAACTTCATCACCTCTTCAGGAACTGATTTGTAGTCTTGTTTATGACACACAGTTCACCAGTTATTTCACATACAATACAATTCATAATAGGTTAATTTTCACTGAAGGATTAATAAATTAAAACTCGCACATGTCACTAAATCAACAACAATAACACAACTGAGCTCAACTATATGCACTCACTAATTGAGAAAAGTTCAGGTCTCAACATGTACCAACAAGTTAACCTCAGACAGTACCATCTGCTATTGAACTGTGATGATTCTTATTTTGTACAAGACAAACTAATTTATTAATATTAAATATGCATTATGCATTAATGTTACTTCATTAAGAAGTTTTAGGGTTAGATCTAACAAAACATTTATGTTTTTGTTGCTGAAAGAAGAACAGCAGGCTTTAATACTGATTTTGATAGTGATTAGTCCGAAAAAGTACCACATTTTTCTTCATAAATTTAATGCCCCACCACTCTAAACCAGTTAAGTCTCACTCATAAAATTTATACCGTAGCTTTATTAAAAAGATGTTTATTATCCGAATCTGTACAAAAAGCTGTACAAAAAAAAGGAAATGGTTTTCAAACTTGAAATTTTTACAAGTAGCACTATGAGAGATTTGTGCCAAAAAAAATTTTCAGGCGTGTCTTTTATTTCTAAAAATTCCGTAGTTCTTGACGATGTAAATAAAACGTTAGAACCAAAAAAGGGTTAAAGTTAAGGCAAATGATTCGAAATAAATTAAAACTAGTTAATTTTAGTAAAATTAATTGTAGGTAAGAGCTTTTGAACAACTGTTGCGTTGTGGGAATTTTTTGTTTATGCTATCTCCTTCTTGAGGTATGGAATTTTTAAAAATAAAGCGGAAAGGTGAAAATCCCATTGAAGAAAATCGTAGCCAACTACTGCGCGATTTTTTTAAAAACTGTTGAAGATAAAGAAAAATAAAGACTGTTTGATATCAAAATAATGGAAAATTTGAACCAAAAGAAATCATTGTAAATGTGGATATTTAAACAACAATTTCAGGCAAATTTCAAACAAACATCAAGCACCCTTTATTATAAATTCCGATTCCAACACTACGATACTAAATAAGACGTAATTTATTAATTGCATAACTTGACAGAAACAAAACAAGGTTAAACACAGGACTCAAACAAGAAGGCTTCAGGTTGAGGGATGGAATGGAACAATTATCTGGGAAGATGTGATTATTGTTTCCGTTGCAGTTGGCATTTTAACTGCGTTTGTTTTAAATATCCCTACATGTTTCGATTGTATGCCATCGTCAGGGGAAAATTCGCCAATGGGCTAATCCAAATACTTGAAATGATTTCTAATTTTCTCTAGCTTTCTTCCTTACGAATATTGCACAGTGGGTGGGTCAGGAAACGTTATATTTAAGCTTATTTTTTAAGGAACCAGACAAATAACACACAGAGCAAATAGGTGTTAGCTGAAATAAATGGTGCCAAATAGCAGTCAATTTGCTCTTTTCGTCTGCGTGTAAATTTGACGTTTTGTAAACTTTAATTTAACAAATTAGGTATATTAAAGAACAAGCTAAGTACCATATTATAAATAATCTCCAGTAAATGCTATATGGGTAAAAAAAACTGGAAAATATTGGATATAGGAGTTTTAATCTTTAAATTTGTGTTATTCAAACAATGTTTTAGTCCCACAATGTTCATTCTTTGTTCAAAGTATGTCACAATGTTTGGGATTTTAAAAAATATTTTTACTGTAATTAGCACTTTATTTTGCACAAGGTATAATAATTCAACTTTCACTCCTAAAGCAGTGGTCACCAATATGTTGAACACGTACGTAAGTTTTAGAATTTTATTAACCACTTTCTAGTCGATTTTTCCTGCAATCGCAAATCCTATCCTATACTATTAAACGCGCTAATCTTGTATGTGTGAATCTTATAATCTTGTAAGTTGCCGACCGATATTTGCAGGGTTATTTGAGCGTTCGTGTGCTGGTAGACCGGTAAGCTCTATTAGAAGTGGGAAACAATGTTTTTTTTTTGGTGCTGTTATCCCCCGAGCGAGCTCGGTCTTCCAGGTACTTTATTTTAAGCCAGATTCCTAAGTTTCAGAAGTTTAGATAAAAATTAATTACATCAGTTAATGACATAAATGTATTGCAAAATAGTAATATTTCCAATATGATGCAGCCCTCTAATAAGTGGATAAATAAGTAATTTCATGATAAAGAAATTAG
>JAWQRJ010003387.1:0-12126 GCA_033557515.1 Diorygopyx duplodentatus | reverse complement strand
AAATAACTTTTTCATATTTTCAACACTATCCGTTGCAAAAACCGAACTTACGATATTTGCAATAGAAGAGGAGAACGCACCACCCACTATTTTATTGCATTACTCCAGAAATAATGAGAATATAATTACAAAAATTATTGTTCTTATAGACAATACTATTTACTGTATGTTATGAAATTTTTATGTAAATTCGTTGCGTAGTTCTTTAGAAATTAATTATTAAACTTGTTCATCCCAATAACATCGTCTAAAAACAGCACTTATATTCTTATTTCTTTTAATAAAACAATAAAGTAATGTCGTATAATTTTGAACCTTTTACACGTTATAGAAAATTTATTCATATATTCGCCAGTTTAAAACGGCGCACAATTTTTTTTAATTCGCTTTCAAAGCCAGGGGTCAATACTTTTGACGGCGATAATAGCTGGTTTCTTCTGGAGTCGCAGTATAATAAACTGAGGTCCCGAGTAATTCATTGTTTGTGTAAAATGATTGACAGTTTTTGATTATTTATTTGTAACACTTTAAACATTCATTAAAGTTTTAATTACACCACATTTACATCACATTAAGGCACGTTAGTTAGGCGTCCAAGCAAAATATTAACCGATTCAATCACCTAACAATTTTAATGATATATCTTAAAATAAAAGACTTAATACATTTAATAAACAATTTGATCGTTCCTGAAATTATTCGGAGCTAGGTTGTGTAACGGTATGCAACACAATAGTACAGTACAGTTCAATATACTCATATATAATCATATACGATTGTCCAGAATCCTATTGCATTTACTTTAATCACTGAAAATTGAGAGGAAAGTCGGTTTATACCCACTTTTCGAAATGATTACTTAAAACGCAAATGGCCATAAAGCAATACGGGATGCGCGATACGTCATCAATTGTCTATAAACAAACGAGCACACCGTATCTACTCTACTAACTTTGCCTGAATGTTATTGTTGGTTCATCGCTCGGAAATATAGGATCTCCAAAATTGTTTTTTGTCTCGTAATAAGGTATGATATGATATTCAGAAGTCATCAATATTAATTTTACGTGTTTTATTTAAAATGTAAGCTATTACAACGCTCCCCTCAGACAAAACATCAATATCTGCAGAAAACTTGTGTCGTAGTGTATAGTTTGTGATATCAACGTTATTATAACTGCCATAATTTTGACATTAATTTATTTTAGTTTTTACAATGGCCTTCACACAAGAACAAATATTATTTGTGAAAGCACCATATTTTCGTCACGGGAGTCCATAGAATGGTCTTCTTCTGGTTGATTTGGTATTGAGCTATTTAGCTTATTTAAGCTCCTTTCACCAGACACCAGTCTAATATAACCACAGCTTTCTACAATAATTTTCAATAAATTTTGACAATATTTTGACAAATTGTGACTCCATCCGTTACAATAATATTGTCATGTCGGTGCAACAAATATCTATGTTGCCAAACGTCATTTCACTAGAAGCAAGTTCAACAATATTGAAGATGATCCGGAATAATATTTCTTGTATTTCAACCACCAGAGGGTATATCGTTGGCGCATGATCCATTGACCGGCTGCCTATATAGGAGAAACAGGCAGCTATTCACACCCAGAAAAATATAACCAGAATTTTACAAAACGAGGTGTCATCAACGATTTTATTCTAAAAAAAGGTGACTATACGTAGTAGTCTGTAAACAGTTTTTGTTAGCATTAGGGAAATGAGGAAAAAATTGCCGTATCCCCAAGTCCCCGCGCCCGCTGAATATTCAAAGTCTGCCGTTGGCGGCAGTCGGGAGCGCGGGGTCCGTAGCGTGCAAAATATAGGTCATTTAGTGGTTGAATAACTCTACCTGAGAGATTATCAGCCCTCCGCCGCCGTCAACGGCACCGTAATACAGCTGGGCGCTATCGATCGGAACCGGAGCCCCCGCCGCTGGTAGGTCGGCCGGACAGCTTCCTTCCATCTCGGGATCGGCTCTTCCTCTCCGAAAGGGAAGACGGCGGGGGCGGCGCCATCGACGGGGGACCGCGCGCCGTCCATCCCGCCGCCCGGATAGCGCTGATTTACCTCGTGTTTGACCGGATTGCCGGCTGCCGGCTTTGTTGCTCGAATTTAATTACTGCTGGCGGAGTCCTGGGGTAAACTAAAATGCCCTCGACTTGCGCCGCCCCCGGGGCGCCCCTCTCTGCGTCCGCAGCCCCCGGTTAATTGCTACTTTGATCGCGACGGACGCGGGTGGAGATTAGGCAAGTTTTGACGTGATCTAGTGTGGGCGATCGGGGAACGAACTAAAACAAAGGGGGAGCAGCGGATCAAACAAAGAGATGTAATCATTGGGAAAACAGTCTCATTTCTGTTACGCGTACACTTGTCTGTTCTATGTGTAACCTTAGCTTTCGTATACTTCGCCGCACCGAAACTTGGAAATTTAAATATTCATAGTTTACAAATAAAACATAACAAAAGCAATCCAACACAATAGCTAATAGCATTTGAACATTTTTGTGGAAAATCGTTTATGATCATTTTATGCATCCTTTATAGAAAAATTACTGTTTTTTAATACCTTGCCTGAGCTGAGATGAGTTTAGCCAGAAATCAATAGTCATTGAACATGCCGTCTTGTTTTTCTACACAACCATTGAATGTCGAAGTCTCCACCTCATGAACTGATCTTTGCCAGCAATTTTTGTTTTGTTTTCGAAAAGCTACGAGTTTTACACAATTTTTCAGCCCATTGGTAAGGTAAGGAACAGTCTGAAATCATAAGCAGTCAGGCCAAACGACCTTCCTTGCAATTTTAAACCATAATTTCTTTTCTTCCATTGAGAAAACTGTTTATTGGCCCTAAACTTTGTACTACGTCTGCAGTATGTTGGGGAACTTTAAAGGAATCACCAGCTTTTTATAGTCCATTTCTCCCCGCATAGCTGCATCAATAGCCAATTTCATTGACTCTGGTGACCATTTCCTTCTCTCTGTCTTCCGTTTGTAGTGTCTGACTACCGCGATCTATCTGCAAAAAAACCATTATATTCATGTACATTTCATACCAAACATTGTAGCCCACTAGCGTAGATTGGTCCTCCCAAAAGCGTACAATTATAATATCTTTTAGAAAAATTGACAAGAAATAACTTAATAAATATATAAGAAGTAACTTAATAAAAAGTTATTATGAATATATTTAAGAAAAAGATAACATAAACGCACCATTTTATAATATCACCACTGATACTAGGCTACAATTTAGTAAACAATAATTACTACCGCAGCAATACCACATCTTTTCTCAATACCCAGTCTTGCCCCACCCTCCCCTATACTGGAGTATTTATTACATATTATATTATTCCATATTAATTCAACGCAGAACATGTTCTTTTTAATTACTCATCTTAAACAAGCTTTATCAAAATTTGAAATCGTAGGTGACAAACTTTTTTCTTAAATTGGCGAAGAAATAGCTATAATCTATAATCTTTATCTTGAAAATAATAAATATACTTTTTTCTTAAACAGACCGTTAGTATTTCTTCCGCTACCAAAGTCTAAATCCAGTACCTTCTGGGTTTCTTAATCGGAATAATTGTTGAAATATTAGTGGATTTTTCTGTAATTCTCTGCTAAACACCGATGCAATAAGAGCGTCACTATCAACAATCTTTATCTGACGATGTACTGCTAGACATAAAGGGTGTGAGTGACGCCAGAAGGTTCCCCACCAGCAATTTTATTAGATAACTTTTCTAGTAGAAAGGAGTATTTTTTTTATAACGGTGAAATTTATATTAAACTGGTTCAGGTACTTTAAGTTATTGGAATTATATGTGGAACAAAATACATCTTTTATTTCTAAATAAATGACAGGCAACTAATATGGATGTTTCAAATGTATTAGTAACGAAACACATTGATTTTTTTTTGTACTCGATCACTGGTCTTTATATGGCGTAAACTGAAAATTAGTTGAAAGTGAGAATCTATATGCACCAATTTCATTTATGTTTTTTTATATAAAAATTCAACTTTACTATTTACATTTCAGAATTTAATTCAGACAGATATATAAGTCAATTGCCGATTTTTAACTATTCATTTTAATAAATAGGGGTCAATTACATATAAAATTGCAATTTATGTAAACAAATATTTCTTCGTTTTATTGAAATTGTTCTGTTAATTAAAACTGAACGTCCTTTTTGCCATTCAAATAATTCCAGATTATTGATTGTCACAATGTTTTGCTCTCCTAAATTAACATTTATCGGTAAAAAAGGGGCGGCTGTTTCATGACGTCTACCACATGAAACAAAAACCATTTGAAACAATGGAAAACAATAAAGCTATTTTGAGAAAGGAATAGTAATTTAAAGTTCTGTAAAACTAATATAGTTCCAGTAGTCCTATTGTAGAAAATTTAAATAATTCCAGGGTGTATCTACGGAAGTAGTAGTAGTAACGTGTAGTGAGCGATGGAATAGTGAGCGTTGACCTTTAGGGGTATGTTTAAGGGTTAGCAGTAACGTGTTTGAAGTTAGCTTTCGCACACACTTTTCGAATATTATATTTCTTTTCGTTTACTCTTTTCGTTTTTCAAAAGTACCCCAAACATTTTTGTGCCAGTCCCACACTTTTAGAAGTTTGTTTTTTTCTGAAATGCTCTGTGTGGTGCTGCGTTTCTATTTAGTTGTGCCGTAAAGCACACATTTTTGCTTCTACGTTGCCGTAATTTGTGCCGCGTTGTACCATCAGAAATAGTGCAATATTTTATTGCGCTTCGACACAAAAAGAAAACAAAATCAAATTCCAAAAATCCTAATTTTGAATTCCAAAGATCAAAAGTCTAATTTTAGAAACCTTATGCTCTCCTCTGGAATGTAAATATACAATTTCTTCCAGTTATGCAGTACTGCTACGTTGAAAGTACACTAAAAGAATTGGAAAAATAATCGAGTTATTTTTCTAGGAAAAAATTATTACAGTTCTGTACTTGCTGAGCATAGACTTTTAAATTTTTAACCACACCAAAATTCTAGCTCGCGATTCCCTCTATTAATCCTAGAAGAAATAGAAATACATAAAAACCCTAATAATATCAATAGGGGTATAGGGTTTCTCCTCCAAATCTGGAAATGCGTCATTAACATGACCTGTCCCGTTAGACGCACACACCGTCCACACACTTACTGACCGACCCGACCCTACGTACCAGTCTGCTCCGCGTACGTACCTACCTGCGCCCGTTGACGCACACACCGTCCACATACGCACTGACCGCCCTAATGACCGTCGGAAAGTTTTTTTACCGACGCGGCGATCACGGGAAAGCCAAAAGGTACAGTTGCAAATTTTGACAAATCACTAAATCTTGGTATAGACAATGCTAATTGGAGTTTTTTGGATGAAAAATTATCTAAGTTTTATTATGTCTCATTTCTTTTGGATTAAAGCCTCTCGTCCTTGCCACTTCTGAAGCTCAAGTGTATAGGCAACATGTAAGAACTCACTACAACTGCACCAACGTCATGATTTTTGGTGAGTTGTAGAGGTACTGTAGAAGTTACAAATAAATCTTGACCAGCAAATGATTCGCTCTGGCCAGTACTCCCGTCAAACCCTGCACTACTGAAGTGCCGTAAAAAATTTAAAAAAATGCAACTTTCAGCAAAATTGTAAAAGTGGTATTAGATACCCAACAACTTAACTTTAATATACGATATCATTTTCCGACGCCAAATAGGTCCGAATTTTGTTACACTCGATCAAATGAAAGCTACTTGTTTTCACCATACTGCTTGAATATTTATTATGAAATACCAAACAAATAAAAAACATGTTGGCATAATAAAATATGTATCTAAAGAAGGAAAATCAATCGACTTCCCTAAACTCGAAAAATATGTTAAAATTCGCTCTCCTAGGAATCGTTGATGTTGCCGTATTAACAGGTTTAAGAGGAGATGATAAAAAGTTCTGAATCTACTAGGTCATTAGCTATTACAGAGTAGTGAAATGGAAACAAAATTAAAACATAATTTTTTCTGTCAATGTCCAGCTACGGTCTCATATGGAACCATAATCTTCATAGAAGGATGATACAGGTTAAAAAATAAAATGGATCAGGATTTTTGTGGCATACCAACATTTATTTGGTACCTTAATTGGCTTTAGAAATTTAAAAATTGATACTATTTTTCGAAAAATATCAAACGAATAAAAATACGTGCACGTGGCATAAAAAGTATCAGTTAGTAAAATAGTGTGTACTAATCTTGAGGAGAGGAGAGCGGCGACGATTGTTATACCTTTTGTTTAGTTTTTTAAAAAGTATTACATTTCTGAATATTTGACATTAAACAGTTTTTGATATAAAAATATGTGAACTACTACTGTGTTTTCAAAATACAATTGATTAAAAATGGCAAGTTTGTTACAAAATAAGATTATACAGATTAAGTTAAAACCCCAAAATGACCAATTCTTTGTTCAGAAATTAAGGAAGACCTTTGTTCAGAAATTAAGGAAGATTTCTTTTTTAAAATTGGGGTTATTAAAACTATTTTCTTGTACTTCTCTGCAATGTATAGTACTGTTGTCACAAAGCACTGGTATTAAGTTAACAAACGATTAACATATTAACTACCACCATACAATTTTTTTTGGGGACAAATTCTAATTTCTTAAAGTTTTAAAAAATATTGTGTTATTATGATGATACTTCTAAAATCCAAAAATTTTACAAGTATATATTTTCCGAGATTTTTACTTTTTTATTTTAGACACAATATTTGTGTCTAAGCCTAAGCGCAAAAATTTACGCTATGCGTACCAAATATTGTGCCTCATGTAGTTTGAACTTGTACTTAACAATATGTCCGATGAAGAGTGTGGGGATAGGTTTCAATTGATTGAACGGTCGGATAAATTTAGTCGTCTTAAATCAGAAAAAGGTGTGATTAAGATTCAGAACCAGTGTGCAAAAGTCAAGAAAAAGATCTTATAAAGCTAGAACATTAATTGGAAAAGTAAGTACGAGAACACTTATTTTTTGTTATTACTATCTGTTATTACTATTGTTCATACAACTTTGGAACATACTTCTTCATATTTTTATTTTGTAGATTGTTGAAAACTACTATTCTAACGATAATAATAAACGAATGCTTCGCAGGGAACAGCGAACCTTTTAGTTGAATAACTCTTTAACGGGTGGAGCTAGTGACGTGAAATTGTGCACGCATGCGCAGGGATCCAAAGGAAACTTATTTACGGACTCTCGGTACTGTCGAAGAATATTTTGTCTTCGCCAAAATGTACTGATTTTCAATCGAAGAGCGTGTGTTTTAGTCAAAACGTTTTATTTTTGTGACCAGAGACCTGCCTAAACACTCAGGAAGTGGTCTGGTGCCTTTAAAAATAGGCCAAAGCCATCTTCAAGTATGTAAAGAGCATTAATTGCCAAGTTTGAACGAACAGGTTCAGTGGCTGATGACAAACTGTGCATGAATACCAAATAAAACACAGCAAGGATGCCCGAAAACATCACTGTTGCCAAAACAATAATGGAGGAAGAGCTATCAACATCAACTGACGACTTGACGTCAGCGCAACCACAGCATGGAGAATAGTCCGCAAAGATCTTGACATTTTCCCTTACAAAATTCAACTCGAGTTCGCCAATATCATCATCAATCTTCAAAATTATCGGATGTGGGGCAGCGAGTAGCCAGAATTAGTCGTTGTCAAGCCTCTTCATCAACAAAAGGTCACAACAGGTCTGGTGTGGTTTGTGTGCTAATGGCATTTTAGGTCCGTATTTTTTTGTCCAGGCAGTGATTTCTGAACGCTATCCCGATTTCTTGACAACGAGGTTCATTCCTGATGCCTACCATAAAAACTGGATCCAAGATACATGGCTTCAGCAGGATGGAGTTCCCCCACATTTAACAGGAGACGTCCTGGACTTGATAAGAAGTCACTATGATAATCGTGTTATCGCAAGAGACTTCCCGAATCGCTTTGGCTATGGACCTTTTTGGTCCCTCTATAGCCCTACTAGACTTCTTTTTATGGGACTATGTTAAAGATCAAGTCTACAGAGATCTACCAAAAACCATACAAGAGTTGAAAAGAACGATAACAAATGTGATAACGTCAATTCCAACAGACAAACTCAGGCAAGTTATCGTAAATTTCGAGCAAAGACTTCGTTTCTTTGTCTCCTCAGATGGCCAACATTTCTCATCTTTTAATTTCCTTTATTCTCATGTGTAATCCTGAAATTTTGAAAAAATAAAAATCTTTTTCCGTTCAAAAGTTATTCAATGTTTTCTTTTTCTATACCCTTTGAAGCACCCGTAGTTGTATACGTTGTTTTCGAGTATATTGAAAAAACTCCCTATAAATTCATAAAATTATTTCTAAAAAATAAAATTATTGATTGCATTGTTACTGAAATAAGCCGATACACTTTGTAACTAAAGGAACAAACAAAACAATCTAAAACCCGACTAAATGCATGGACTGACACAAATGCAGACGAGATCGAATTATTTATCGGTTATCTGATATGGATGGGCTTAGTCCGCATACTTAACTTAGCAGACTACTGGCCAAAGCAATCTATTTCCAAAACTGAGATTTCATAGTACGTGTCTCGAAGTACTAAAGAAATTGATACCGATGTAACTTAAAAATATTGTTTCAATAAATAAATTAAATTCCAAATTTGCTGGATTATTTAATTATCTAATTTCAATGACATTATGCTAATATACGGTAGCATACGATTAATTGTATACTATAATTGTATTATATATGTTATGAAGAGAAATTATCATAACTTTGGAAAGAATGAAAAATTTTGTTGTTGAGTACCTTAACGTAGAACTCATGTCAGTTAACGCGTTAGCCTATAAGATTAGGAATAAGGAACATTTTCAAACTTAAATTCTCCAATTTGATTATCCCCTAGCTTGTTAATTTGACAGCTTGAATGCTTTGTTCAACCATAGCACAAATCAACAACACGTTTTTTAACAATTTAATAAGGAATATTGCGTAACGAAAGAGATTAGTACTGTAAATTAGTACGTATAAATGTAGTATAAGTACCAATACCTCTGCCATTAAAGATGAAATATGCATACAAATCGGCCACTGGGTGTGGTAACATAGGTTACTTTGGATTTAACTCGCCATTATGCGGAGTGGTTAACTAAATTTATTTCATTTATATCACGTGCAATTATAAATACGTGTTACGTCATCTACTTCGAATAAATGGTAAACGATTAAGGAACAAAGAAGTACGAATAAAACAAAGAGCAGCACCTAACTGTTGAAAAACAAAGCTGTTATCTAAGTTTAGCGTAAACTTTCGTGGTGACAAACAATAGCTTGCTATTAGTAAACAAACGTGTAATTTAAAGATCTGTCACGAGCACAAACGTATTTTTCTGTATCTTTGAACTAAATCTTGTATGAACGTAGACCCGCATAATTTATACGATAAAGTTTGCGAGCTGCTGCGATGTTTTCATAACAGTCACGTTTACGTGAAACGTGAAAATGTCCACGAACCTTGTGAAAACTGAAAGCAACTTAAAGTTAGTCGATCTTGTTAGCGACTGTTGGCAATCGATGATGTTTACGTTTCCGAACAGCGAGTACGCTGGATGTGTATTCATTGCACACAGAAAACAGTTGATACGAAAGTATAGGGGAGTATGCTTGCGAAAGGTAACAATTGCATTCTTATATAGTGGCAGTTTGAAAAATAAAAAAAGAAATCCCATGCAAACTCTCCGTGTGTGAATTTTTATTTAAAAAAAGTACAGGCAGGGGAAGAGGCCATACTTCAATCTTGGTTTCCAAGAGTCTAGAGTCGAAAGCTATTTTGCTTCTTTGCAATGTTATAAAACCAGAAAAACTGTTTTAAAATTATATTATTTATATTTTTTTAGTTGTTTTAAAGCACAACGTTACTCGTTTAAAAATGTAATTAAAAACATTGGAAATGCGAAGGCATTATTTCCAATATTTTCAAATAATTTTTAATTAATTTGTTTGAAGGATTACTGCTTATGATTACTAGCGTTACGATATCCATAAAACTCCCAGCCATAAAATTTATACATTGTTTCTCCATAAGAGGTTTTTTCGCGATAACTATAATGCTAGTGCTGTATAAAACAGAGTTTTCGTCGGTTCAATTTTCACGCCATCACATAGCAATTCATCTAATTATAACACCCTGCACAAATTGTCTTTTTCCTAGTGTATTCTGCAAATTAGGTGGGGAAAGGGGCAACTTCAACATTAATAATTTAACAATTACGTCGCATAGGAAATTATTTATTCTTCCTAAATCTATAACAAGCAATGGTATTTAAGTTCCAGGTTTTTTAAAATATCGACGACGCGCCGGCGTGTAGCTTCTCTCTTTCTATTTCCAGCAATAAAACCCCCAGCCATAAAATGTATTCATTGTTTCTCCATAAGATGTTTTTCGCGATCACTTTCTTATTACCAAAGATATCTTAAATCTGCTTGCACCACGAAAAAACGAGTTCTTTTACGCATCTAAAAGTGGGTTTCCGTCCATTTCCCAGTAATTACTCCAGAAAAAAATTGCTAAGCCAACAGTGTATCAGAAATTCTTCAAAATTTACCATATTTGGATTGTTATAAAACAAAAACTCACTACAATATTTCGAAATGGTTTTCACGTATGAAAGCCGAATGATTACATATTATTACATATTGTATATATGTGTACAGGGTGTCTGCAATAGCATATTGTACAATTGATTTTAGGTAGGGTTTATTTTTATTCCGTACAGAGTTAGAGGCATTTAAGGGTTGCTCATACATATAATTTGGTTATTGGGGTTATTCTTGTGAACGACATTGCCTACGTTTAATTTTTTTTTGTGTACCTTGTATTTTTAGAACAACATTTTAATATGATATTCTCATTCGCACCTGGTCATCGCAAAGGGTTGAATCGAACAACCCCTATCGATTTTTATAAGAGAACTTTTTTATCCGTCCGTTTTCTTGCGAACAAAGCCATCTGTCGTATAGCCCAGACGATTTGGAAACTTTTTTGATTCTTTCTATTTTTTCGTAAACTGAGCGGTTTTCGTGATATAAAGTGAAATTCGTTGCGGTGACCCGGTTCCATGCGAAAGCACGTAGCAAAGAAACAAAGCATGCCTTGGAATGACCAACAATTTGACTGTATTTCCGCCACGCCGTAACCATGGCAACTGCGATTTGCGACCGGCGTCTTGAAATTGGACCCCAAGAAAGATGCTTTGAAAATGGCATCGACTGAATACTTCGTTAATTGTAACCTCAAATCCTTCCCATTTTTATCTTCCCGTTGGAGAACATAAGAATGAAGCATTTTCTAAGATGGATAGGGTGTGCGGGATTTCTACACTTGTCTCCCAGATCCCCCGATTTGAATCCGATGGATTTTTATCTTTTTATCTCTTTTTATCTTTTGGATGGATGGATCTTTTTCTTGTACCTAAAGACATTAGTGTACAGTACGCCAGTTAATAATATTGATGATATGAGGCAGAGGATTATTAATTGCTGGGACAATTGCGCTATCAGAGGAAGGAGAGATCTATTCGCGCGATTTCGTCAATTGTTTCTGGAGTTGTCTGGAGTTGACTTGCGTAGAAATGGAAAGTTGTCAATTTGAGGCTAATTTTTAAATTATTTTGTTTTTATTGCATTGTTGTTTTTTGCTTTAATTGTATTTTGTTTTATGGTTGTTTTAAATTGTTTTTTTGTAATATATCAGAAAAGACCGCATCTAAATTATTGAAACTTCATAACGGATTGGTAGAATTGAAAACTACCACCATTGTTGAATAGACAATTGAAAGACCTTTTCAATGATGTGTTACAAGACCCCCTTTGTAATTTGAAATTTCAAAGTTGATATCGCCCGCAGCGTCATCTATGAAGATTAATATTCAAAATTTACATTAAAAAACAGCAAACTTTCTACCATTTGATACCATATTGGTTTCATGTTCCTATCTTGACTGGTTCAAAAGTTAGCAGGGGGGGGGGGGGCCTTTACGT
>JAWQRJ010003386.1:0-12127 GCA_033557515.1 Diorygopyx duplodentatus | reverse complement strand
CCATGAAAGGTGGGCTTTCATGGTGTTCGCATTTTGAAAACCGATACCGGGTGACCCGATATGTGTCATCTTCTGCTATCTTCTTCTGTGATTGAAATACAAGAAATGTTGAAATTCAAAATATTTAATGTTGGTCATCTATAAACTATTTTTTTTTATTTTCAACTATACAAGGGCACGTGTTGTATAGTATATCAAGTAAGTAAGTGCACAGCGATATTAAATCATATTTTATTTTTTAAATTTCGATACAGCGCGATTATTTTAAAAAAATGTAAAAAAATACCGATAGCAGAGATTGTCTTAATAAATTATGTAGACGATATTTTTTAAATTTAAGACAGAAATTTTCGTATTTGGTAAAACTATCTGTGAATCGATGACCCTTTTATACATTACACAGGGTGTTTCTTAAAAAATAGCAAACATGCTAATTTTCAAATTTACTTTGTTATTTGAAATGGAACATATCTTATTAAAAACATATTATGCCTAAAATCAATACTTTTCGAGATATTCAGCTTTTCATGTAATTTATGTAATATATAATGTATGTAATATATAAAACATTCTTTTATTATATTTAGGCGGTTTTGGAAAATCAGGAGAATAAATGAGTTCACAAGTGGTGATAGAAACTAAAACCAATTGAACTCTCAAAGTGTCAAAATTCAATGTTGACAAATTCACATAACGTTATGCACCGTGTAATCAAAAGCTCCTATAAAAATTTATATTAACGAATCTGTAAGCAAAAATCTGAGAAGATATTCTTAGTTAGCCAGGCTTCATTAAAGTGAGATTAAATATGTTTAAGGGATATTTTAAGGCTATTTTGGGATCCTGTAAAATTACATTTCCTGTTTTTGCTCGTATCATGCTTACTATTGTTATTATCTAATTTTCTTAAATCATAGGCTTTTAGAATTTAACAATTATTACTGATTTGTTGAGATATTTTGATCAGCCCTATTTTTTTATTTTTAGTGAAGTAAAACTACAGTAATATACTCCAGTACGTACATTAGAGCAAGATACAATTGTTGATGTTTATTTCCACCTTCTTCCAAGTCTATCTTCTTTTAAAAATATTAAAACTGTAAACTTACATTTGGCAATTTTTACGGCCTACCTGGCATAAATTTAATTTTAACACTACATAATTTTGAACCAACAAATTAAAAACAATACTGCAACTAAAATATGCCCTCAAAGAACGCTAACAGTCTAATTAAACAACTAAATAAATCTCGCTCTAATCGTTGAGCTATTCGGGGCCTACTCCGCTTCTTTTGGGATTCTCTCCTTGAACTTATATCTGGAGTACGTAAAGACAAACCTGTTTTTCATCTGATTATTAATGGTAAAGTAGGAATATACAGCAATAGTGAAACTAAACTTATATAATAAAATTACAACAACAACATTAAAACAAATGATAACAGATTATATGTTTTCCCCATCTTGATCACAATTGATTAGTAATTATCATTATATAACATCAATTGTTATAAAATAATGCATACAGACTGCATAAGTAATGTGGGAGAGTGAAAAGTAAGACACATTATATTTTATGTATATTTGTTTTATAATACTATATCCCAATTATGCCAGGCAATGAATTTGAGATGCAGGGCATAAAGCTGATATAAACAGTTTAAAATTAAAGAAATAAACCTTGCGTACTTAATGCGTAAATTGCCGTTAAACTGCATGTCAACGGTGTTAAGAAACCTAATGAAAGATATGCACTATCTACGGAAACAATGTTTTTAAAAATACTTACGCAAGCCTTCTTTAATCTTGGACTGTACAGGTGCTTGTCCCTTTGAAAGTTAGTAATGCCCGTATTCATAAAACGTTGTCAAATTCACAATCAGCCTCAAGGCGGACTTCGTCGAGCACGTCTTGAGTATGGAGTTCGCGTTCTGTTTTATAAACTGAACTTCTGAAATTCTGCTCGACGATGTGGTTTTATTATTTTTACTATCCCAGTAAAAAGTACATAATTCTACTTTTACTGTTTTAACTTGTTGAACGTTTGGAACCTTACCTTTCGATTTATTTACATTTAAAAAGTACTTTAATTATTTGGGAAAACTATCTACGAAGATAAACAAAGCAAATTCCGATTTATAACAGAGTATGTTAGGTTTTGGTTATTATTAATGATAGATGCAAACAGATTCAGAATGTCTATATTTGGTAACGTAGAAAGAATAGAACAACAATAAAATGATAAATATTCAATACTAATAGACGTTTTCGTTAGTTGGAGTGGTAAATACAAGTACATAAATTATGCTAAACAGCTGCGTATCAGTAATATAGTCAATACCATAAATTTTCGATCACCAACGGTACATTATGTAAATATATATTTTCCGTTGAGCTATCTGGACATAACGAAAGGAAGATTTTTTTATTCATAAAAGTAATCAACGGAATAAACGAATGCTAAAAAGTATAAAATTTATGTGCTAATTAAAAATGCACATCTACAAAAATCTATTGAAAATTCAATACTTTGTTGACGTAATGAATATTTACGGAAATTGGTACTTTATTTGTGGTATTTTTCTCAAAGTCTTCCTTTTCCTCTTCTAGCGTTTGTATCTTTTTATTTTAGAATTGTGTGTGTGTCGTATTGAAGTGTACTTTTGATTCGTTATCTGTAATATATAAATATACAACATAATATTGAATTATTATGCGAAGAAATTCTTACAGAAGTTGTGACTTGTATACAGCGTTATAAAAATTAATACAATATTCTTTACAGTGCGCCATGGTTATGTGTAAACCGATTTTCATGCGGTATTCACTACTAAAAGTGTATGGACTGACTGAACACCTCCGTTATCATCTAGTAACAAATAAAGAATATCATCTCCTTCCATTCCCTTAAAACACAAACTAATCTAAACAACAAGCATAAACCTTTGTAATTATATTAAAATATCTGCTATTTTACTTCATTTTATCGGTGTCCTTCTCCACGAATTTTATGAACGGGCACAATTAATTTATAACAAACATTAATTGATAATATCTGGCACGACAAAAAATGGGACCTCACGATGATTGTCGTGTGCTGCACGTGGAAACGTGAACTGCCAATTAATTATGAATCCACATACCTATGCTTTGAGCTCCATTAACAATAATGGAAATTTATGATCAACTTTAATCTTTTGAAGCCATAAAAACCATCTAATCTAAGGAAAATACATAAATCGTTGTAACTATATAAAACATCTGCTATTTTGTTTCATTTTATCAATGTCTTTGTGAGCGATCGTATGAGTGGCCATTATTAATCATCTTATTACAAATGTGATAATATTTGGCACGATATAAACATGGAATGTCACATGTAAATAATTAATTTTGTTTACAGTTCACCTGAGAATATGTAACTCAATTTTTCATAGCACCTGATAAGAAAATTATCTAGCAGTGAAAAATATAGATTGCTAGACGCACTGTTTCATGACGGATATTTGATGATACTTTGATGAAAACACTTATTTTGTAACGGAGGGAGTGGTTGTTTTCAATAAAAAGTATCAACTTACTTTGAAGTGTTTGGAGGTTGTAGAGCAACTATTGTTGAATGTTCGCATGAGAAAGTATTTTATGGAAATTTTGTAGAACGTAATGAGCAAGATTTTATTGGAAACTAATCTATTAAATTAACCATAAATTTACCCTTAATTAAACATGCAGGTATTAATGCAGGTATAAATAAACCTTCATGGTTATTATTCTTAAACCTTCAAGATTAGTCTTTGGGATTCGCCTAGTCTCTCGATAACATATTTTATTGGTTTAAAAGAACATACGTAACTGTATTTATCAACAGAATTTAGTAATATACTTCATAATTTGTTAAAAAAATAATACAAGCATCTAATCTTATAAAGAATTACTTTGTAACTGTTAAAAATGGAAATTTATAATCAACTTTAATCTGTTGATGTCTATTATAAAAACAATCTAATCTAAAGAAAGTACATAAAAGATTGTAATTATATAAAACGTATACTTTTTTGTTCCATTTTATCAATGTATCTGATACGACAAAAAAAGGATGTCAATAATCGAGCTGAGTGACAGAATACTCAACGACTAAATTTTTCACAATACCTCATAATGTTTCCCATCTCTTTCAAAAGTATTTGGGTTTTCTTCAAACAATCTTTGCACTTATAACTTTTTGGGGAATGTAGTTTTATAACTATATCCCCAAAATTGTTAAATGTATTGCTCAAATTATTCATAAAACAAACGTTCGAATATGTTTTATTTAAATTCAGTTTTTATTCATGGAAGATGTAGCAGCAATGAAACAACTTACCTTAGTTTTAATGATACATATCATATGACGTTTGTTTCATTTTATTATTATTAGTGACTCCTATATGGTTCAAATCGTTCCTAAAAGAATACGTAAATTTTAAGTAATTTAATACTAATCGTTTGTATATTATCAAATTTTAATTATATATGTGTTTATTTTTAAGGGATTAACAACAACTTGAAATTACTCCTAATAAAGTATTATCAATCTTTGATTTATTACATCATAAATACCTACCTAATCTGAACAACAATCATGAACAGCATAAAAATATCGGAACACTGGATTATCTCGGAAAGGTGATCTTCTGGAGTTTTGTACGAAAAAGGTTATATTCGCTTGACCTTTCAGCGATCTTGGGAATATCACCCTTTTAATGTTTTAAATGGAAACCTGCCATACAATTAAGTTCAATTTGATGAAAGATGATTCGCAATAAACAGAATGTGATAAAATAAAAATCAAACCAAAAACATATGTGTGTGTGATAGTTAAAATGGGGAGTAAAAGTCTCTAAAAAATCTCTAACTACGCTAAAACTAAAACTACATAATCTAACAAAGAGCTTGACTTAATGTAAGCTAAACAATAAAACGCAAGGCCAATCAACCCAGAATTAGTAACCAAAGTAGTACCGGTTCATACATTTCATCAATCCTTTTCTTGATCTCACCAAGTTCGATACAACGATCGAAATTATTTTCGTTCAACTCTTGTAGATGAATTTTGTAGGGATGAAACTTAATTTTCTTTAAAGCATTCATTTTCTTTGCGCTGGGTGATAATTTCCAACAAACACGTGTGCAACATAAATTTAAGCTTGTGCAAGTGGAACTGTAGCTACACATATCTCGATTCGTTTTTAGCCAAATGAAGCATTTTCACAATTTCTAAAATGCTTCGAAACAGACTGACACAATTTGCAATAAAAAATAGACTATTTCCATTTAAAAAACTGAAGATGGCCTTGATATGATTTTCCGAAGATCGCCCAAGACCAAACGAATATCACCACATGGTGGATGAAAAGGTCAAATTCGCCCAATTTTTCAAGTATTTTGCACTTGAGGAAACAGTTAATTAGTTGGAAGCCTTATTACTAACGAAAAATCCATTCACTCATCAAAGTCAAGTCACTACCAAGTCATTAAACAATCAGATTAGAAAATTCAAAATTTAATTCTTCAATTTAATTGGCTAATGTAGCTCGTTAACCGTATATCACTACCTCGCACTGTCGAATATTATTCTATTATCAGAAGATACGTTATACCCAGTCAGATTATCACAATAATAATCGAATTGATTGACAGATCGCGTAAAGACATACTATTTGTCACCTAGATTGAAATTTCATAACCATCACGATTACACATCGCGATCGATGAGATGCTTTGCCTGTGAAGTAAATTGATCTTAACTGATGACTGATTAAGATAGAATATGTAAGTATAATAGGTTTGTTTTATTAACTACTAAGTCTAAGTTTGACAGATTAAAGACATGTACACGTTTTTGAAACTAGTTCTGAATGGGCAAAAATGCTCTAAACTCAATCACTGAAATGTAGGACAAACAGCGTTCTTTTTGCCATGTTTTACATTATCAGTTAGGAGACCTGACGTAAACGTAGAGTGCTACATAATTATTTGAAACTTAATAGTCTTAAAACTTTGAAACCTAGTAGACAATGTAGGCATATTCTTTATCAGTTTTTCGCATCGTACACAGACAGTCTGTATATTGTCCTACATTGTTACTATAATCATTGATCGCACTCGTAATGAACAACTCTAATAATAAAAAGTTAGAATCGTACTAACATTAATATCGTAAATGGCATAAGTAACACAATAAGTAACCAAAATGTAATTAATTGGAGGATTAGGACACATTTCAGGACATTGGAAATTGAGCTGATAACATTTTAAGGAAATGAGGAAAATTAGTTCAACTTGTTTTTAATCTGTTTCAACGTGAAGTGTCTTCAGAAACTTCATTAATGCTTGAAAAAGTTGTAAATTAAACTATACCACTGCACCTGTGGAAGGAATATTAAAATTTATCAATTCGTTTTCGAATAAAATGTTTTTTTGCGTATTTGAAATAATTTAATTATTTCAAAATTTATTTAACCAAATGTTCAAAATGCCGTCCATTATTTTGAACATTAGAACAAATTAATTAACAGTAATACAAACGGTTTTCTATTCCCATTCCAAGCTTTTCAAACGTTTCTCTTCTTGTTGCTCTACACTTCCTTGTAATCCGTGGCCGAAGATCTTCAATTGTTGGAGGCTCTGTTTTGTATTTGTACACTGCTGACTTCAGGTAACTCTAAAGATAAAAATTTACTGGAGATAAATCGGAAAGCGCACAGGTTACTCTATGGGATCTCTTCTTCCAATTCACTGACCAGGAAACTTTTCATTTAAAAATTGACGGACTGCTAGTATATGGTGTAATGGAGCCCCATCTTGTTGGAAGTGAATAAGGTGTTCATTCAAATTCACATTTCCGTCAATATATTCACGGGTTTCCAATTCTTCAACAATAAGAGGTTCAATTATGACATCCAGAATCACTATACCTTCTACTTATATTTAAAAAAAGCTGTTATAACTGATACAAATTCACATAATTTTTATGATTGAATTTCCTTTGCTTAGATCCCTTTGCGGATCTAAACAGGGTTCTAAATCTCTTTCGCTGAAACATAAAACTATGGAATGCGGGGGTTGTAAATTTCGGCATGTGCTCATTAATAAGTTTATGACTTAGTTCCACAAAGGGCCTAGATGATTCCAATGTTTTTCCGAAAGAAATGTTCCTTTTCGACGAAATGTCTGGTAGACCTTGGAATGCGAAAGAACAGTTTGTACCTAGAAGTAGTTAATTCGATATAGAGATCTTAAATTTTTAATATGAGCGTACTGGCCTTTTACATTGTTATTTGTTAGTGCCTAAAAAGTAAAAATGAATAATTTTACATTTACCCTTTGTTTTAGTTTTGGTAAAAATCCAACTAATCTATCTGTGGTCTAAAAACGCTTAGGCCCAAAACAGGAAAAAGACAAATATTCAGGCTGAGTCAAATATATATCTTTTTCCAGCATTACTTTTTCGTTTTTTAATCAACCGGGCTATTTTTCCGTACACGTTATGGATAGGTGAAAAAAGTTGTGGCAAAATGTGGACCATGTTAAGACGCTTCTCGATGTGTGACTACGCTAATGCGCAAACGTTGCCAAAAACCCAGATTCAAATGTTATAGAAAGGAAATGCAACATTTCTGTGAAGAGACGAAGCACAAAATCTAAGAAATTTTGCTTCTTTATAAAATATATAATACTTGATTCCGTGACAGCAAGACAAACCCGAATGTAAATTAATAATCTCAGTACCTAGTAGATCGAGCTTGCTTGATTTTTCTTTTACCTGACCGAGCTCGCCAGATTTGGCAGCGCCATAGTGTGATCAAAGGTCAAACTAACCGAGCTTGTATGTCCGCAAGCTAGCTATAATGAGCAAATAAATTAACAAGATTAACCCGTTTTATGGTACAATACTATTTAGACTTGCCTTTAGACCATACACAATTGTTCGGCTAAAGGCAAGAATAACCCAAAAATAATCTTTATTTACTATTATAAACATAATTGTTAATAAACTTACTGTGATCCGCTATAATATTCAACAATGAAAGAAACTTTACACATCTTTAAAATTTTACTCTACCTGGTGTGATGGTTGCGAAGTTATTAATTATTATTTCCGTATATAATTTATCACAAATATCGCTTTCGATTATTATCATTGACATTCCAACAAGGCGACCCCGTGCGATTTTTGACCACAAGGTTTGTATTAATTTTAATCGCGAAAAATAATGTTCGCCACATATCGACACTGGCATAGTAATTAACATTCCTAATACAATACATAAGTTACCGTATAAAAATTTCAAACGGTTAGAATAAATATAGTTTAATGTATTTAAAGGATCTCCAAAGTTTTCTGATTTTGAAAATTGAAATATATTGGATGTATGGATAATAATGGAACTAATTAATATTTCTATCTTCGCTATCCGTTAGATAATTTTTGAAACCATCATAGTTTTTTCTAAAGGTTTCATTATCAAAATCTTTCAATTTATAATTGTATAAAAATTCAAAATAATCATTATGATTCTTCATTTGCTCATATCTCACCTCTAAAGAATTAATTACAGCGTCCCAAACTATATTAAAAAACATTAATTTTAAATAATTCCTATCGATTCTGAATAGCTTCATCTTCATGTGCATAATCAAACTGTCGCTTTTGTTTTCATTTTCGCACTAACATATCATTTATTTGGAACGTAGAATGTGTCTAAAGCGTACAGGCTAATTCCTCAGAAGTTCGTTTTAAATGTTCAAAACCTTCATTCAAGCAATAATTATATTAGCGATAAAGTACGTTGCTATTAAAAAAAAGTACTGATGACGTAACCATTGTTGCAAAAGTGGCCCGAATAATTCAAAAACTATCGCAAAAAGTGACATTTGAATAGAATCTCTGGCAAGTCTCTGGAAATTTTTAAATAAAATGTTGTTAAAATTTTATCGAATTTATACATTACTTTTCGAAAGCACTATATATGCCATTACAACAATATGTCGCGCAGCTTTAAACTTTTTAATTTTACCATAACTGCGATAAACGTTGAAGTCATAATGTCGAACAATAGGTGAACAATGGACGACAATAGTAACAAATTACCTAGTGGCGTCATCGAAGTTCTAGCGCACAATTTAAATGTCAAAACTTGAATTAAGAAACTATTTTATAGTTCAAACGCATTGAAAATAAGAATTAAATTTTCTACTACCGATTTGTATTTTTAGCGTACAAGTTGTTAAGCTTACTGACAGAATTAATTCAATTACAAACAATTACTGACAGAATTAATTCAACTTTATTTACTTCAAAAATAAATTTGATTTTCTTGTGAATAATCCTTGCTTAATAACAAAATTATATATTATAATGTACTTATGACGTAAAACTTATAGACGTGAAAAGAGACAGCAATCCCAGATTAATTACACGCCCTTAAATAATGATTAATAATATAAATTATTATTATTACCGGAAAATAACACCCCTTGAATATTATCCACCCTTACACAGTTCCATCGGCAGCCAGGAGTCTATAGAAATCACTTTGGATTCTCGCAACACTACTTAGCTTGAATTTAGCCTCAGATCAGTAATTGAAAAACAAAAGTTGTATGTTGTTACATAACAATAATAAGTTACATATTTCTATATTATACAACCTTAGATATAATATCATCTCAAACAACATTATCCCTTGCACTATTAAATATTTTAATTGATAAACTATATGGCTTGTAGAAGTAGTGGAGTGAATTTCTTTTTATATAAACACATTTGTGAATTCGATTTTCATTTTTAGAGTTCAACGAGAACAGTACTGCTGCCAATCAAGATGGACGCCTTGTGAGAAGAGGCTTACAGCTCTAATCGTTATTTTGGTTACAATAATCATCTTACTCTTGATAACAGTTGGTGCATTAGCATCATAGTAAGTGCGGTTATTATAAGTGTAATTAATATGTGCATTTTTATTTTTAATTGTATTCTTACAGAGATTGTGAGAATTCTTCCAGTCCATGACAATTCCGAAATGGATAACAGCGAGCTATTAAATTATTGCTCACCGATGTGTTTGTGCGGGATCGCGTAAAATATATGGATTTGTATTTATAAATAGATGCATAATAAACAAGTTTATCTTTTGATAAATATGTATATGACCTATCAACTAAACAAATAATGATTCAAATGTAAATTATAAACAACGAAGAACAGATTAGAGAGTATTGAGCTTGTTTTGACGGACACAGTGTACTTTCGTCATATCAATTTTCGCCGACTTCCTTCTCCTAGATATATACTTGGCTTATAAACAGCTTGTTCTCCAGTCAAT
The DNA here is from genome assembly GCA_033557515.1 of Diorygopyx duplodentatus. Classification (NCBI taxonomy): domain Eukaryota; kingdom Metazoa; phylum Arthropoda; class Insecta; order Coleoptera; family Scarabaeidae; genus Diorygopyx; species Diorygopyx duplodentatus. The sequence continues at coordinate 1,760 of JAWQRJ010003386.1, read as the reverse complement.
TAGAGGCGGCAGTGCACTGTGCTTCATTACTGCAAGTAGTCGCCAAGGTTTTACCTGCAGCGTACAACAGCAGCGTACAACCAATAGTACAATATGAAACCTCCAATATTTTTTATATTACTATTTAGCGTTATTTGTGTACTGGGTGCTCCATATACAGAAGAGCTGGACCCGCCGGCAAAATGTGGATATGAGGTGAGGAGGAAAACAATTAATAAGAACTATTATTGAAGTACTATATCTACTGTTACCATTGGTTGGTTACTCATCATTAATCGCTTAGATACTCATAGCGTTAAAAATGTCTACGTTTGCAGTTAGACATATTTAACAGTGTATCATCTTACTCAGCTACTTCTATCGAATTGTCGAATATGTCCACAATATTGCACTATGTGATAAAACATACATTTCTTGCATACCGCACCATTGACCTTCGCTGTTGTGATAAAGCAAGCCAAATGACACTAAAACTAAAGCTACTGAACAAAATGAAAATATCATATTTCATCTGTCAGGGACTGTTGCGGACATCGAATTGAACTTTTAATGCTCTAGGTGCTTCGTTTAACGTTAAAAATTATATTTGTCAATAATAGTTTACCGCTAAGTGTATATTTAACGAATACATTTTTGAGGCAACAGTTAAAAAACATATTTTTATTGAATATTATTATTAAAAACTTTGTTTAATTGTTTAATTATTGAGAAATAAAAGTGGGTAAATATTTACGCACCAAATAAAATAAGTAATAAATTAAGCAAAATTTAAGTTCAATGTGAAAATTGCGGCCATTCAGCCGACCGTATGTCCACATCTAGCTCCGTTGTAGACAGTCTCAGGAGATGACGCATGAAGTGTCAGTGATGCTACTTCTGTTTTTATTACTATTAATGCAGTTCTTTGTAGAAAACACACTTTTACATATGACAGTGCTACCAAACATTGATGTAATTTTTAGTCAAAAATTTCGTAAATTATGAAATCTATCTTCAGACAGCAGTTTGAAAAATCAGGTCCTTCTTCCTGTCTGGTTTGAAAGAAGAATGATCCGGTTTGAGGATCACACACATGAGGTTCTCGCTCTTCAATTTTAACACAGAAGGGATTGTTAAAAAGTGGAATATTTTTCAAATCTTCAAACTCAATGAACTTTTCTTGAATTTCAAAAGAGCAGTCAGAAAAGTCTACAACTTTATCCAGCTCCGTGAATTCTTTCTTCGCAGCTGGGAAAATGTGTTAATTCATTCTTTTCTAAACAGTGTTTAAAAATGCTTAGCTTATTTCGGAATCCATTTACCACTCCCACCATGTCTGATACTAACTTGTTTCTTCCTTGAAGTGACAGATCGAATTTGTTGAGGTGGTTGTTGAAGTCTGTAAGGAAAACTCACTTCCTTAAAAATTCTGGGTTTTTTAATTCTTTTTCTAAGTCTGAGGTGTCAAACTTTACATATGTATGTAAGAATGCATAAATTTCGTTTCTAATTGCAAAAAACCTCTCAAGGTACTTTCCTATACTTAGCCCTCTTACATGGTTAAACAACAGCAAGTCTCCATATTCTGAATCTGTCCTCCAAAAACTGCTCCAAAAGTTGCCTATGTAAAAGAGCATTCTCTCCTACATTTTTCTGCTTGTTCCCCCATATCAATCATTCTTCTTTGTATAGTTTGGTGGGAAAGCGGTACTGAGTTGAATTTTTCAGCTAGTTTAGCGTCTTCAAAAGCTTTTGCCATTTCAATAGGACACATTTTAATC
>JAWQRJ010003385.1:0-12128 GCA_033557515.1 Diorygopyx duplodentatus | reverse complement strand
TTCTTATTGTAGCTGCATGAATGAAGCTACAATAAGAACCATAAGAAAAAATGAAAACTCAATTAGAAAGAATGTAGCAGTTGGCACTAGTACGAGTACGAGCACAACTTCATATGTCGGAGATATTGCAATGGAAATCATGGAGAAGGCATTAATGATTTGGATAGAGTACCAAACTAAAAAACGGATGCCAATTGATGCCAACACTATTACAAATAAAGCTTTGTAGATTTACGAAAAAATTAAAGAGCAGTTACCATCCTGTTCTTTATCTGAAAAGAAACATACTTTCACACCAGCTCGTGGTTGGTTCGAAAAATTCAAATCAAGACACTCTTTACATAGTTTAAAATTAAAAGGTGAACTGGTATCTGGCGATGTAAATGCAACGGAAGAATATCCAACAAAATTTGCTGAAATTGTTGCCAACAATCCATATACTCCTGATCAGGTTTTCAATGCTGATGGATTATTTTGGAAAAAAATGCCAGAGAGGACTTATGTGTCTAAAATTCATAAATCAGCTAGCGGTCATAAAGCAGCAAAAGATCGCAATAACAATTCTTTTCTGTAGCAACGCTTCAGAAAATAACATTATGAAACCATTGGTTATTAACAAATTAAAAATGCCACATGTATTTTAAAAGAATAAAATCAACCATCTTCCTGTTTATTGAAGGACCAATAAGAAAGTGTGGGTTACTGCCGCTATGTTTAATAAGTGGTTTCATGAATGTTTTATCCCAGATGCCAAAAAATATTTAAATGAAAAGGGACTGCCTTTTAAAGCGCTTTTATTAATTGACAATGCACCGGGTCATCCACAAGATCTACAGCATGAGAATGTCCCAAGTTATATTTTTACCAAAGAATACGACTTCACTATTACAGCCATTAGATCAGGGGATAATTTCGACTTTTAAGGCTCTGTACATAAACAAACCTTCACCCACATATTGCTTTATCGTATACCGCGATTAAACAATCAACACTCAATGACTGTTAGAAGAAATTGTGGCCAAATGTAGTTAAAGGTGAAGCTTCTATTTCACCAGTAAAGGATGAATATTCTCAGATAGTGCAATTGGCGCATTCATTGGGTGAAGAAGATATTGCTGAACTAGTGGCTGATAAAGAACTGAGTGAAGATGATTTAATTAACATGGTTGATGAAACTAGTGATTGTGACAATGATCCTGATGAAGAAGAATTTGAATCAGTTGCATTTGCAGCAAAAATCATCCGCGAAGGACTCGAATTGGGAAGAAAATTGGGTAATCATTTTGTACAAAATTATTCAAATGTTCAGGGGGCTGTTCAATTCCAATGTGATATTAATCACTGCTTGGCTCAATATGATGAGGTCTATAAAGATCTTACAAGAAATCAGAAGCAAATGTTAATAATAACTGATTTCATTACCAAATCTCTGCGGGGTACAAATGTTTCTACATCAAACATCGAATCGGCACAAATAATTTCGTGTGATGAAAGTGACCTCGAAGCAATCACGAAGAAGAGATTGACTGTAACAGTGATGAATGATGATAACTGCCATCAACCCTTGCAATAATTTTTTTTATGAATCTTTTAGATTTTATTTTTTGTTCCTTTGTACTTTGTATTTAATTAATAAAAGAATGTTTTTTTGCCTTTCAATATTTTTGTTTGATTTATGTATCTTGAAAAAATTCATAATTCATAAACAACGAAATTATGCGTTTTTTGCATACTTTTCGATTTACAAAGTTTTACATTCAAAAAGTTACTAATCTAGTAAATCGAGGGATAGGTGTATAACCACCATAATTGACAGTAGGCGTTTTTTAAGGTTATCTGCACCATTGATACCAATGTAATGATGAAGCTTTTAAGACAACTGAAAAGTATAACTGAAAGAGTACACAATATTAATTGCAATAAATAATAATTGAATGAGAACTTAGCGTTAACTTATAATATCGTTTCAACTGGGTTTGTCAACGTCTAGACATTGACATTTCATCAAAGAAACGTAGGTTACCTCACTCTCCTGCTTTCTCCGAGATGCTTTGCTCGAAGCAAATGATACATAGAATCCATCTAGTAGCAGTATACTACCACATCATTGATTTAAAAGCAAAATTCTAACCTGTTGCCCCTGAAAGGCTTGATCATTCGAGCCGATCACGTACTGTACTGTTGTCTGATTTTCCACTATATTCGCAGGATAGAACTGTCTTACTTCTTCACCTGCAGGTTTGTCAGCTTGGCTCAATACTTGAAAGTACTGAGCCATAGTTCGGCGTTATTCACAATTCCAGCATAATTCGCGGCGATACCACGTTTTTACTAAGGCAGGGTGTGCGGTCGGGGATTATCGGTTAGCGGAGTAATAATTCGTGCAAAATAATACAACAGAATTAATTGTTCTGTACATACCATAGATCACCGGAATGAAACGCTGATTGCGACGTGTTTATAAACAACAACCGGCTATAGCAACGATTGTCAACGATATTTGCACGTTCAACGCTAAAATGGCGTTAGGGACGTTGACGCATGTGCACTAAACCGCTTTTGTTCCCAAGAAAAATTAATTTAAATTTTAGGATCTTTTATTGAAACAACCTTTTTGCGATTTACAAAACAAATTCAAATTTCATCAGATCCATTAATTCATAAGAAGGCTGATGAATTTTCAGGGTTTCCACATGTCTAAAATAAAATTGGCTCAGAAACGTTAATATAGCGGGATTGCAACAAAGTTGGCAACCTACATTTTTCATCTGTCAAACTATTTTAATCGATTTAAATCAATCCAGAATCTAAAATAAACTTAATCAAATTCAAACAAACATATTTATTGGTGGTACTTTAAAATAAAACTCAATTTATCATAAATCAATGCAATTAAAGATTAACTTGTCTTAATTTATGTTTGCTAAAAGATTACCTGCTTATGATTTTCTAGTAATTTTTCGTGTTAAACCTAGAGTTCGACACAGTAGAGGTTATGTTTCAATCTCAAAATCACAGAAATGGAAATTGTTATAGAGTTACCGCAAGACGTCGATAAGTTATGTCGAACCTGTATGAATATCGTGAAAACAGACGATAAGGAAAATGGAATTTTCGACCAAAACAATACGGAGCTGTTTAAAATGCTCAAATACGTCGCTTGTGTGAAAATATCGGCGACGGACGGTCTTCCAAAGTATTTGTGCAGTGAATGTGTTAAAAAGCTCGAATTTGCTTACGCTTTCAAACAACAGTGTCAAGAGACGTACGTCAACTTCCGTGGGTTTCTGAATCCTTCGGGGGAACCTGCGATACGCACTGAATCGTTGGTAGCCGACTTCGTTTGCGTGGTTTGCTTAGAAGCGTTTACGTCTCAGTATAAGTTGAGCCAACACGAAATACAACATTTTAAGGAAGAAACTCTGACGAGTAGGTTTTTGTATGAAAATATAGATAGAAAAGATATTGGTGAAGACAACCCTAACGAAGACATAGTAAGTCTTGTGATGGAACGTAAGAACGAAGAGGAAGAAGATGTCGATGTTACCAATAATGAGATAATTAAAGATTGCGGAGAGATTATTAAAAATAACGAAGCAACAAATTTAAATAATCTGGATATTGTTGAAAGTAACGATGCAAAAGTTTGTGATATTTGTGATCAAAAGTTTGCTAATAATTTATTGTTAAGTTTACATTTTATAAATCACGCATTATTAACGGAAAGCGATAATACCGAATCCGACGTTTTCCAACAATACTTTTTTTGCAATTGTTGCGGCGAAACGTTTGTGTCGAAATTCGACTTGGACGGCCACGTGGCGGTTTGCATTTCGACGCCCGTTCATTACAAATGCGGCAAGTGCGAGATAACCTTCGCGACGGAAATCGATCTTTTGAAACACCAGGGTTCCGACCACGAAACCAAGTTTTCTTGGAACGAAGCGTTCTTGAAGACAATCGAGAAAAGCGAATACCTCTGTCCGATATGCGGCGAACAATTTCCTACGAAACACGACTTAACGGTACACTCCGTTAAACACGTTCTGAAACAAGTCACGTGCAGGATATGCAAGAAAACGTTTTGTTCCCAAGTGGCCTACAACAATCACTTAAAAACGCATCCAAACTACAAACACGTTTGCGAGTTGTGCGGCCGATGCCTCGGAAGTAGACATGCCCTAAAAACTCACATTATGGGGGTACATTCCTCTGCGAGCAATTACGTGTGTACAATCTGCTCGAAGAAATTCAAAACCCCGAGTCGACTGTACATACACAAGCTGACGCATAAGAAGGATAAAAAGTACGACTGCAACCTTTGCGGGTATAAAACGAACAACGTAGGTGACTTCAAAGTGCATAACAGGATTCACACTTTAGAACGACCGTATAAGTGTAATTTTGTGAATTGTCATAGACAATTTAAAACGTCTAGTCATTTGAACGAACATATACAAAGGCACTTGCAAATTAAGAAGTACCAATGCAACCAATGCGAAATGGTTTTCGGGCATAATCACTCGTTGAAAATGCATATAATGGTCCATACAGGGGAGAAACCTTTCAGCTGCGACGTTTGCAATTCGAAGTTTAGGAGAAAGCACCACTTAAAAAATCACATGAAGTTACACGGTCCTCAAGAGGGTACCGATTTTATTATGTTTGAAAATGTATAACAATAATTACAATAAATTATCAACAGCTTTTTGGATTTTATTTTTAACCATTTTTTTGAATTCTCCGCCTTATGAACTAATCAAAGTTCCCGCGCAAACGCACATCCCCGGACGGCAGTTGTTTTTTCGTCCGCCATCTTGTGCCGTTCGTGTCATGTAAGACGTACGTTACGGTGTGAGTTCGGGGACGTTTGTGTTTTCTATTTGCGGCGCAATGGACATGAGCATGTATTTGACGGCGCCCCTGCAAATGGACAAGATTTGCAGGGCTTGCCTTTCGGAAAAGGGCGACATGAGGCCCCTGTTCGGCGCCTGCCTCGACGAAATGCTGGTTTCTTTCGCCTCCATACAGGTAAAATTATCGACGTAAAGCAGTAGGTTTCTCCGATCAAGGCCGTCTCTTTCGGCAGACGCTCCTCTGGCGCGCTGTAGAAAAAGACGAAAAACCAACGGTCAATCCGTCGCAATTCAAAATATTATGCGGGTTTGTTTGTTTACGTATGCGGTTGTCAATTTGACAGATGTTTGGCGAACTTACTGAATGGTGCAGTTTCGATCGATTAATCAACATGTCTATGATCAATTATGCTTTTTAAGTTTCTTTTTATTTAAATTTAATGTAAGATAAGAATCTTAATGAGATTTTTTAAAGCCATAAGTTTCATTGCGTTGTGGAGGCAGCAATGACGGAGTTTAGTTACATTTTGTTGATTAATAATCCAAAGATCCAAATTATTTGAACAGAATAGCTTATCGCCCAGGCAATAGTGTACGGATCAGAACTGTATAAAGAAAATTGCAAAATGTAAAGTAGTTTTAACGTGGTGATGAAAATTGCACATTCCTTTTTTGGGAGAAAACTGTATAATAATGCTTCATTCGAGTGAAAAAAAACTTTAGACGTTATCTGGAAGATGGCGCTGTGAGTGTTGAAGCAATCGGCGTATATTAAGTTGCCTAATGAAATAATTTAAAAATTAAAAAATATTTTGCAAAAACTGATATAACTCTTTGTTCTACATAATATTAGAAATGGAAACAATATAAAGTACAGCTTTATTGAGTAATTAGTTTATTGGAAATATTTTTGTTATTTTTGTGCCACAATCCTAAAATCTGAAGATTATAGTAAGAAAGATGAATTTTGTATTTCCAATTACAAAAGTAATTTTATGAAATAAATAGTACAATTAATAATAATGTATAAAATAACTTTATTCTTTATTATTGTTTACATTTCTATTTGCTTTTATTAGTACAAAAAGTAATGTAAATTCATAATAATGAATTCACTCATAATAATAAATCGCACTATCTCCTAAAATGAAGCCTCTGTTAAGAATTTGGGCGTTGTTTGCGACCAGAGGTTTACTTTTATCGAGCACATTCAACTGATTGTTGCTGCTGCTGCCAAAACACTTGGATTTATTTTTCGCACTTGTGGAGCCTTTACTAACATTAGAGTGCCTTAAGGATACTCTTCTCGGCCCTGATCATCAGTAGGCTAGATTACTACTGTTCTGTAATATGGTTTGAGCGTCTTTAAATCTGTAGAATTAACTTTGCGCAGTTACCAGAATTTGTCGATTTTCTTTTAGGGCAAGCATAATGAAAGTAAGAATAAGTTTTTGAGATGTGAAATCATTTTTTCTCTTCGATGTCCATACATCCTCAATCTTCCAATAAAGAGATTTACGTATAAAACTGAGGTTAGACCGAGCTATCTCTCGAAATCTCAATGATGACGAGTTTTAAACGGTAATAATTTGTTTAATTTAAATGGAACGCCTTGTATTTTATGTTAAGAATAGATGTAAAATTTAATTGTCTATCGAATACTATTGTGCACGTAACTCTTTAAGTTTTGGTGGAAAACGCACATTTTTCAGAATGCAAACTGATTTTAACAAATATAACATTTATCAGATCAGGTTATTAACAATATTTTAAATATTACATAGGTACAATTTTAAACCGTGAATAAAATAATAGTAAATGGTGGAAATACATTATAATAAATGTTCAAAATGACGTCCGTCCGACTCCAAACACAACCCTATCCTCTTTTAAAACTCAGTAACATTTGTTAACACTTCTGGGTTTATGCGCTGGAAGGCTTCTCTCATGCGCTCCTTCATATTATCTGGTGTTGTTGGAGGCGTGTCATAAACGATTACCTTTACGTATGCCCATAAAAAGAAATCCGGAGAAGTTAAGTCCGGTGATTTTGGTGGCCAATTTTTGTATCCACTTCTCCAATCCATCGATTTTCAAAATGCACATTTAAAAATGCTCGGACCCCACGATGGAAATATGGTGGAGCCCCATCCAATTCCAGCCACATCGACATTTGTTAAGTTAATAAGTTTTATTATCTTGCTAACAAGGGAAGTGTCACACACCGATTTCGATGCAATTTGGTACTGCAGCGATAGAATGCATAAAAATAAGGTTTACGTATGTTTTTATACGTGCCCTAAAAGCCCCTGGGGCGAGTAATAAGGGTTGCAAATTGAGGGAATTGAAAACGAAAACTGTTATCGAAATGTGGTAAACGCAAACTGATATTCATTTTTGAAGACCTTTCTTTTGATATATCACACATATACTGGCAGATTAAAAGGGGTAAACTACCCCTAGTTTTTTTTGGAATAATTTAAAAACGACTGCATAGATTTTGGCGGCGTTAAGTATACATATAATACGTCAAAATCTATGCAGTCGTTTTTAAATTATTCCAAAAAACTAGGGGTAGTTTACCCCTTTTAACCATCTAGTATATGTGTGATATACCATATGAAAGGTATTCAAAAATGAATATCTGTTTGCATTTACCACATTTCGATAGCAGTTTTCGTTTTCAAAATGCAAGGGAATAAAAAAAAATCCCTCAATTTGCAACCCTTATTACTCGCCCCAGGGGCTTTTAGGGCACATATAAAAACGTTTACCTTATTTTTATCCATTCTATCGCTGTACCAAATTGCATCAAAATCGGTGTGTGACACTTCCCTTGTTAGCAAGATAATAAAACTTATTAACTTAATAAATGTTGCTGTGGCTGGAATTGGATGGGGCTCCTCCATATTTCCATTGTGGGGTTCGAGCATTTTTAAATGTGCATTTTGAAAATCGATGGATTGGAAGAAGTGGATACAAAAATTGGCCACCAAGATCACCGGACTTAACTTCTCCGGATTTCTTTTTATGGGCATACGTAAAGGTAATCGTTTATGACACGCCTCCAACACCAGATAATATGAAGGAGCGCATGAGAGAAGCCTTCCAGAGCATAAACCCAGAAGTGTTAACAAATGTTACTGAGAGTTTTAAAAGAGGATAGGGTTGTGTTTGGAGTCGGACAGATGTCATTTTGATCATTTATTATAATGTATATCCACCATTTACTATTATTTTATTCACGGTTTAAACTAGTACCTATGTAATATTTAAAATATTGTTAATAACCTGGGGTTTGTAACAAGCAATTCTGACTTGTCAATATGCCATAGGTGATCTGATAAATGTTATATTTGTTAAAATCATTCAGGTCATTCAGGATCCATCTGAAGTTTTGAGCTGATCTTCTTCGTCAATGATAATTTTCTTTTCAGATACGTCAAGGGGACAATTTACCTTACCTAATGTGTGTCCAGTGTGTTCTGCAGTGCAGCAGAGCGTATACTTTCAAGCAACAATGCGAAAAGTCAGACAACATTTTGCGACAGTATATGAGTCCGGAATTCCAGGTATATTGATATAAAACAAAGCTTTGAGAATTTGTGTAAAAATCATGTTACAACATTATTTGTGTGCAGAAACTTTTGAACCAACACATGGTAGATCAAACCAAAGCAGAGCTGCAAGAACAACTGCAATTTAGCGACTCGGTGGAACAAGTTATGGTTGGAGGGATTCAAGAATTCATGACTGGCGAGTACGTGGGACCCGTTAGTTTATTGGTAAGTCTGTCAAAAACTATCTATGATAGCGCCTACTTTCCGATACCACCATAGGAGGTGAAAGACGAAGACGGTCGAGTGGCAGGATTCATCCAGTCGGACATGGACGTCTTCAAAGAGGAAACCGTCATGCAAACGGAACAGCAAGAAGCGGAGGTGGAGGTGGAGGAAGAAGAAGTGGACCTACCATCCGACGACCAGGCTGCACCCGATGAGCAACCGCCTTCGGTCGACATCTCGCTCAAGTACCAGTGCTCCAAGTGCAGCGAGTCTTTCGCTCTCAAGGTCGACCTGAAGGTGCACATGATGACCCATCCGAAGGACCTGGACCACGTGTGTCACGTGTGCAGCAAGGCGTTCCCCGAGGCGAGGGTCCTCAAACGTCACCTGAAGATCCACATGGAGAAGAAACCGCACAAGTGCGACCAGTGCGACAAGACGTTCGCAGAAAGCTCGAACCTCAGCAAGCACAAGAAGAAGCACACGGGCGAGCTGAGAAACATCAAGGGGAAACCACACTTGTGTTCTGTGTGCGGGAGGGCATTTAAATGGGCTTCCAGTTTGTCCAAGCACATGAAGTACCATACTGGACACAAGTTGTTTACTTGTGAATATTGTAACAAGCAGTATGTTGAGGTAATTCTTGCTTTTCAAAAGATTGAAAACAAGTTTTATTTAACTATAATTCCCGTTTACAATGTTATTTGCAGGCAAGGAGTTTACGAATCCATATCAGATCTCATACTGGTGAACGACCACATGTCTGCGGAATTTGCCAGAAAAGTTTCACTCAGCTTTGCAATTTGGAAAAGCACATCCGTGTTCACACTGGAGAGAAGCCTTTCCTATGCCCAGTTTGCGGCAAAGGGTAACTTTGTGTTCTCAAATAACTATTGCAAGCTAATCTACTTCTATTTTTGTTTTTACTTCGACTATTACAGTTTCACCCAGTCAGGTTACGTTAGCATCCATATGCGGATTCACACTGGAGAACGTCCATATATCTGTTCGACCTGTGGCAAAGCCTTTGCTGGTTCCAATACCCTGGCCATTCACCAAAGAACTCATACCGGCGAAAAACCCTACACCTGCACGATCTGCGAGAAAAGCTTTGGGAGGCACGAAACTCTCGTGATACACACCAGATCTCATACCGGCCACAAGCCACACGTTTGCGTGATGTGCAACAAGGCGTTTACCAGTTCTGGTCATCTGTCGGCTCATACACGAACCCATACTGGCGAAAAACCGCACGGGTGTACTGTGTGCGGAAAAAGGTGAGACAGATTTTTTGGGCGGTGCCGCTATTTCTTTCTGTACAGATTTGCAGGGTCTAGCAGTTTGAAAACTCACATGAGAGGTCATTTAGGAGAGAAGGCATATGTGTGCAAGTTGTGCAATAAGACGTTCTCGCAGCAGACCAACTTACAACAGCACATGTTGACTCATACGGTAATAGCCAAACCAAAAATGCCTAAAGTGGAGACTGTACAAGTTGCTGAATTTGCGTAGGTTTCAGAGTAATGACTTACTTACAAAAATAGTAACAATTGTTGTGTTTCAGTGTTCTACAAACAATCACTTCTATTTAACTGTAGGAAGCCTGCAACCCTGCTGGATGGAAACTGGTGAAAAATCACCCGATGTTTACGCTTTATTTATAAGTATTCTAGTTAATTATTATCACTTAGGAAATTATAATGGTTTCTTAGGTCATTAGTTTAATAAATATTAATTGAAAAAGATACGAGTTTTGTTTGAGAACTGTATTTTTTTTTGTTGACAGTTGTTTAACAACAACTGATAATCCTTTCCAATCCTTTCCTTACTATTATTAATAAACACACTGACTTGCTAACCTGAGAACGACTCAGACCTGCGCGAGTTTCGCGCGGGATCATCAAGCGCGGATTCCGCGCGAGTGACGCGTCCGCTACCGAGTGTCAAACTTGAGAGCTATTTAGCAATAACGTGAGAGTCACTAAAGATGTCGACTTGTGGTTTTCAATCGCAATTTAGTTCTCTAAAGATCTTTATCAATGTCTGCAAGAAAACTATACCATTTGTTTTTTCCGAGAAATTAAAAAAAACTTATTAGAGCAAATAATCTGCTCTAACAAATTTATTAAAAACTAACAAGTGTAACAGTAAGTATGAATTTCAATCGGCATAAATTTCTCTTTCAAGCAGAACTAAACTTATTCAATAGTGTTAAGGGTCGATTAAAAATGTACCGTTTTAAATATGACATATTTCATTAGCCACCGCCACCCTTATTAAGGGCGGGGCGATGATGAGTCTTAACTTAAAGTGCTGCAGAATTAGCTTTCCAGTAATGCATTAAAAATTATAACTTGTCCTGTCACTTTCAACTTTTACTTCTTACGTTTCACATCTTTCTTCGGGTTTATTATCAAAATCTGACTTCAACCTTCTTTCTACTTTGCTCTACGTTTCTTCATTCGCCTTTTATATTTTGCTTTTCTGTGTCCTTTCTTCCGCATTCCCACTTTTTTCTTTCTTTTTTCTCTATCTTTGCTTCCGTGTTCGCGTCAGTCTTTTCGCCCTTCCCTCATTATTGAATGCACTATTTCTTTCCCCTTCTTCTGGATTCTTATCTTTGTTCCCTCTATCTTTGGTCATCTGAGTATTGGACATTTGTCCGCCCTTCCTTCTTCTTTCTTGCTTCTTCCTTATTCCGTTTTCCTTATTTCATTCTTTATTCTACCTTCAGCCTATATTCATCGATTTTTCCACTTTCTTTTATGTAGTTTCACACTTTATGCTACCGTTGCCTATATTTCTTGTAGCTAAATTTTGATGCGTTGTTGCTTCATTTGCTTCGTTTTTCTTCCCACCCCTTGCCGTTCTTCCCCAATTCTCCCACATTCCTTCTTTCCGTTGTTTATTTTTTCTGTAAACTTCTTCTACCTTCTTCCTTTTCTCTTTCTTTGTCGAAACCTTGCTCGTTTTATTAGTTCGAATTCTTTCTTGCTCATTTCCTCATTTTTTAATAAGCATTTTATCTCCTTTACTTTCTACTTATCCTTTCTACCTTTTTTAAAAATCTTATTGTTCTTCTTAGCCTTCTTCTTTCTTCTTCCCGCTCCTTTTCACTTTTATTTATTCTTTTAGTTCCCAAAATGTATGCCCACGTTATGATATACATCGAATCATCGAATTCTAAGCCCCTTCTCTAATTTCTAAGAGAACTGCTCTTCAAATTCCGTCTATTTTCCATTCCTTCCGTTTTCTCCCGTCTTTTTTTCCCGTTCTTCCCCTACCCTTCTTTCGTGCGCTTCTGTCTTTTTCTTACATCGAACATTTCTACCGTACATCGAAGTCTTGTCCATTTTCAATTCGCCTACTGCTTCTGTACCCGTCTATTCTTCGACTTCGCACAACACCAAAAGGGATGAAACTTTGGATTTTCCCCCTATCTTCTTTCCTTCGGTCTTTTTACTTTTACTTTGTTAATCTTTTTCTC
>JAWQRJ010003384.1:0-12128 GCA_033557515.1 Diorygopyx duplodentatus | reverse complement strand
TTACAAAAAGCAGATGCTTTTGCCGAACACCTAGCAAACGTATTCAAGCCTTTCAAGTCGCAAACTCCACAAGAAGAAGAAACTGAGTTAAAACAACTGCTTCATGCTCCGTACCAAATGGACATTCCGATAAAACGCTTCAAGACCAGTGAAATCGAACACGCAATTAAAAATAAGCTAAACCCACATAAAGCAGCGGGCTTTGAGCTGATCACAGGTAGAATTCTGAAAGAACTCCCGAAGAAAGGGTATCAAAACATTACCTTCATCTATAATGCAATAACGCGTAGTGGACATTACCCGCTCTCTTGGAAGGTTGCGGAAATTATATTGATACCAGAACCCGGTAAGGATCCCTCCGATGTGTCATCCTATCGACCCATCAGTCTACTTCCAACATTGTCGAAGAATTACCCAATTTACGGGTTGAAAAGTTACTATAATTCCCTATGCTTGAGAGACGCTCAATCGAGAATATCCGAAGCTCAGTCTATAAAACAGAAAACACGCCTAAGATGTGCTTGACGAAACCCGCCTCTACTTGTCTTAAGGCTGAATTTGAGATCCGATTATAAATATGGGCCATAAAAGATGAAACTCACGTTATGGGATACCTGCATAGTTTATTTAATGATTGACAAATATTCGACAATATTTTGTAACCACCACAGCAACTACCGATCATTTAAATTGAGCTGGCCGTAATAGATAGGATTCACAATTTCACATATTAAAATTATTATGTACACTCTAACTTTAGTAATGACACTGATGAAAATAATATTAGTAAAATCAAAAAGCATTATTCTTTAACCGTACGGTTAGTATTTACCAAATCCTGACATGCTGGGTTAACTGATAAAAAAATATATATCGAAACAGACCTTGTGACTTGCCTCACTTCCATGTTCTCCACTCCTCTTCTATTCCTACTTCTTGTAGTGGGCCTTTCAATGGGGGGTAGCACCAAAACTCTCCCATCTGCTCTTACTATTTGGGTCCCTTTTACCATAGTAGTAGTATCAGAATTCTCTGCGTACACCGAAGTCACTGGCTACAAATAAAACCAGTATGTAAGCTACGTTTTGTCTAGCAACGTATCCCCATATCTCAAGAAACTGTCCTTTGTATAAAAAAAAATCTTTCGATCCTATTTTTGGCACGTATGATACGGGTTTCAAGAGAAGGGGAAAGGGTTTTAGTAAAAGAAGTAATTCAAGTATAAAAATAACTTTATTTGGATCACAATACATCAAAACTATTATTACCTGTAAACTATTTGATTGACTTTGTTGTAACGATTGGTCCTCGTTCATGCTTTGAAGGGAGGGATCTAGAATTAGATTACCGTCGACGATAGATTTGTCTATTACGTTTTGCAAGTCTGGGTTTTCTGCTAGAGACTGTGCTACTTGATATAGTATATCCTCGGATATCAAATCGGTATTGATATTATCTAAAATTGATTGATCTAGTTCTAAACCACCCGATTCTAGCTGAGTCTGATCGTTGTTGTCCATTTCTGGTGGATCAGGTATTACTAAAGATGTCGTAAACGACTTGGTATTTTCATTTTGAATAATAGCTCGGATATCTTCAGCCGAAGGCAGTGGTTCTAATTGCGATGATTCCATTATAGATTCGCTTGAGTTACTTCCTAAAGACTCGTCAAATCCCTGAACAGACACTTGGCCTTCAGGTTTCTTCTCAGGACTTGCCTTTTCAGGTTTCTTCACTACTTTATCAATACTTATCCTTCGAGGTTTGCTATCAGCCGATACTCTTGTTTGGTCAACACTTAACCGCTTTTGCGTTTTGTTCTCATTACTTTTACTACGCATGTCCATAGTAATCTTCGCAGGTTTCGCCGTTTTTGGAGTATCGGGTGTAGTTGGGGTTGTAGGAGTAGTGGGGGGATCTTTCCCACCCACTCTACGTATAATATCCGGAGTAGAGAACAGCGCAAAGTCGTCAGGAGGTTTCGGAACTTTCTTTTCCTTCTTAGATTGCTTCTCCTTCTTATCTAATGGTTTCATTTCGGGTTTTGCTTCAACTTCTTTTTCGACGGGCTTCTCAACTTTGGGAGGTTCCGGTTCAATTTTGACAACCTCCTTCGCTTGCTGACCCTTATAAGTTTTCCTTATAGACGGTCTCGGCGTAGTCTCCGTCAATTTTCGCGTTCGTATCGGCATCATCCTTTTCGACACTTTCGGCTTCTCGTCCAGCTCAAAATCCGAATCGTTATCGTCGTCGTCATAGTCCAAATCATCGAAATCCTCGTCGCTATCACTTCCTTCTTCCTCCTCTACCTCTTCTTGCTGTTGTTGTTGCTGCTGCTGCTGCTGTACGACGGGTTTTATTGTTTTCATAATTTTATTAACTGTCACGACTTGCCTCGGCTGTTTATTAGGCATACTCGTTTGCACGCTACTTATCATTTTCGCTTTCTGTTTGTTCGCACCTACGGGAATGACTTTTTTAATTTTCGGCACTATCTTCGGTTTGGGCTTAGGGGGTTCCTCTATTGTCCCTTCTAATAGGCTGAGCGTTTGAGCTAGTTCGTCGACAACTTCCGTTTCGCATTGTACCGGACTTTGTCTTTTCGGAGATGTCAACGGTGTATAGTCATGGTCCATACGGAAATTCAATAAGTTTCTTTGTAATTCGGCCATTTCTTCTCCCTCTGAAAATAAAGTTTTAAGATATATTTATTATAATAGAAAAATATGACGTTTTTCTTTGACAATTTAATTAATAATAATAATTTAAATGATGCTATATGACTGAGGTGTATCATTTAACTTTAATATCTTAAAATCTATATTCTATTAAAGTAACAATATCATTGATTGCAAGCACACCGGAGATTTTGTTTGGAATAAAAATGGTCTAAACAAAAAAGAGAGAATATTTCATTAAATGCGTGCATTATGTTCTAATTCAGAATTATTCATTTTGTTCATAGGATATAGCATTGTGTACATTGACGTATGGTTTAATTTTTCACGTTGGACGCTCAGGTTAAGTTACGTTTTTTGATAATCTACGTAAGATGATGGACGGCTGCCACATTCATATTAAAGCCCTGAAGTGAAAACGTCTTTAACTTTTACAATCGCAAACAATTTTATTCTGTAATATTAATTCTGTTTGTAACGAAAATCTTAAATTCATTGATATTTACCTTGGTTTGAGAGGTAAAGTCGTAAGGAATGGTTTTTGCCTTAGATTACCAATTATTAGCAAACATATTTCTTTTTTTGTTTCATAAAATAATTAATAAAATTAATTTAAGTTTAATTTGTAACATATACTTCAATTTAACTTTGAAAACGATTAAATATAAAGTGGTGTAATTAAGATACTCCAACAACCAATACACATAATTAAAAAATCATGTGTGTTGATGTCAAAATGCGATGCAATACTGCAATCAAAATTGAATAATGGTTAATTATTTAATAGTGGTAGCGAATTTTAATTATTGTGATCCAATTGATGACGTTGTGCATTGGTTACTGGGGTATCTCGACTATACTATGTATTGTACAATAAATAATCAAAATTAAGTTAAGTAAACATTACAACTTTTCCAGTAGTTTTTCTAGAATAGAATTATGTTTGCTTTCAATGCAAGTTTATTTGTTGATTTTTTCCTTTTTTTGATCTATTCTTGTTAACGATCGAATTTTTTTTAATCAATTCTGACTTCCACGTCCTAACTTTCTCTTCTTTTTTATAGGGCTTCCTTCTTCCAACGAATTGTTTTCGGCCCGCATGTTTTACTAGTGTTTGGTATATCATTGTTCGAAATTGAGTTACATATGTTCTCTTGAACGTTTGATGATGTCTTTCAATACATTTGAAGGATTAACACTCTAATAATGATCCCACATGCTTATAATATGGCCATGATAATCTAGCTCGACCAGTTTTTTTCTTATTGTCTTTAATGAGTAATTAAAGAAAATTAATCTAAAAAGGCACTTAGATTTCTCCACTTGTGGTCGCATTCATCAGTGCATGCATTACATCCATACTCTTACAATTTACTTGAAATTTCTGTCCATAAATGTTTATTTTTTAAATTTTTGTTCCCATTACAACCCGACTAACATTAAAGTATTTTCATTAGAAAACTTAGTGTCAGTTTTATTTACATTTGTGTTCCATCATTCTTGTCGACATTTTTTTTTGTGGTTGAATAACTGGTTGATATCGATCGGGATCGATAAATAAGAGGTGAAGGACGAAGAAGGAAGTGATAGCAACGAGGATTTCGATGATTTGGACTATGACGACGACGACGATAACGATTCGGATTTTGAGCTGTACGAGAAGCCGAAAGTGTCGAAAAGGATGACGCTGATAAGAACGCGAAAATTGACGGAAACTACGCCGAGACCATCTATAAGGAAAACTTATAAGGGTCAGCAAGCGAAGGAGGTTGTGAAAATTGAACCGGAACCCCCCAAAGTTGAGAAGCCCGTCGAAAAAGAAGCTGAAGCAAAATCCGAAACGAAACCAGTAGATAAGTAGGAGAAGCAATCTAAGAAGGAAAAGAAAGTTCCGAAACCTCCCGACGACTTTGCGCTGTTCTCTACTCCGGATATTATACGTAGAGTGGGTGGGAAAGATCCCCCCCACTACTCCTACAACCTCAACTACACCCGATACTTCAAAAACAGCGAAACCTGCAAAGATTACTATGGACATGCGTAGTAAAAGTAATGAGAACAAAACGCAAAAGCGGTTAAGTGTTGACCAAACAAGAGTATCGGCTGACAGCAAACCTCGAAGGATAAGTGTTGATAAAGTAGTGAAGAAACCTGAAAAGGCAAGTCCTGAGAAGAAACCTGAAGGCCTGGTGTCTGTTCAGGGATTTGACGAGTCATTAGGAAGTAACTCAAGCGAATCTATAATGGAATCATTGCAATTAGAACCACTGCCTTCGGCTGAAGATATCCGAGCTATTATTGAAAATGAAAATACCAAGATCAGGACCGATATCAACCAGTTATTCAACAACAACAAAAATATCGAAAAGGATGATGGAACACAAATGTAAATAAAACTGACACCAAGTTTTCTAATGAAAATACTTTAATGTTATTCGAGTTGACGTGTTGAACGCGCCTATTGACAATTCGATCACGTGAATTTATATCGTATTGTAAGTTTTCTTCCGATTTATTTCATTATATATCCTAAAAACAGTTCTTTTGAGAACTAGTTAACTTGTGTGCCTGATTTAAACGTACTAAAGCATGAATTTAGGACCAGGGAAAAACCGAACTCACAAGTGGGACCATTTATCTCTTAGGGTACAGGAACCTATCATTATTTCTCTCGGCAGAGACAATGAGAGCGGTGTATCGGAGAGTGACAGTGAGATGAGCGAATAGAAATGATATTATCGTGTGATACAAACCATTACAGAAATGGAGAGATCTAGAAGGGAAATGTTCGCCGAGTATACACTTATATGACGGTAGGTTTTAAAGTTAAAATCCTTTAGAATTAATTAATGATTATTTATTTTGTTTTATTAAATGTTTGGTCTATTTAGGTAAATTTAGAGCTGGGGCCAAATAGTTAATCTGTTAATCATTAATTAACTCAATTAAATTTTTCTGTAATAACAATTTTTTATGTTAATCTTAAAAGATGGTCTTATTAACGTTATTTGTATCTTTCGTTTGTCCCATTTTAACTGCATCTTGTTGCATAATTGCGTGAACTGGAATCTTTACGTTCATAGTCTTAATAATGGGCAACAATAAAGTACGAATATGGATTTATAAAAGTGCAAACATTATTTTATGTATCATATGAATAATATAATTGCTTCTTTTTTTAAATACTGTATTTTATTTGTAGTTTTCCTTTTCTTTGTGGTTTATGTCTTTATTTTGCATTTAACACGTTGTTTGCGGGTAACATAAATCACAGTCCGACTGCGGCTAACCGTTCAGCGCGGGAGACTGTAATTACGTTTACGAAAATACTGGGCGTTGCATGTCCTGGGGAAACTGAGATCACAGTCTTATGCCCGGTTGCACAAAGCATAGGTGTGAAGTTGACAGATGATTAACAAGCCGTTAACGAATCAGATTCGGGAATACAACTTTGAAGATTTGAATTTTTCAATCTGATTGGCTCATGACTCGTTGATCGCTGATTAACTACGGGAATGTTTTGTGCAACCGGGCAGAGAGCGCAAAAGATGTGCTAATACTATTTACTCCTATATTTTGTTTTATTTTTTTTTCAATTCCATTTTTGCCTGTTTTGGAAAGAAAAATACATAGATGCCAAATAGCTGGTCAATCTGCATCAAATGAAAAGAAAAACTAATTATTTATTATAAAACCTTTGCTGCTTTTACCATTGTTTACATAAAAAAATAACTCATTCCAAGAAATTTAACTATAAAAAAATTCTGAAAAATTTATATATCAATTTGAATTTGCCACTTACAGCGACAGTAACACTACTGCAGTCAGAGGTCAATATTTGAATGTTTGTCAAACTGACATTCCTTATTGCTACGCATCAAGCTGCCAACTATTTCCTGGTGTAAACATGACTATGTTAATTACTTACAATTATTTCTATATTTTAATAGGTTACCGAAATGCATGTTTCGAGTTATGGATTTTTTTTATAAACTACTATTTGTCAACTTTATCTGTATAGCCATGTCATATTTTATTAAATTTTGCATCTGCTGTTTATGAAACTGTTCTGTCATTTGCCGTCACTCAGGAGAGAGAAATGAATAAAGAGGCTGGCAAGCCAGAAGACGAATTCAGTTTCTGGTGATGGTACATGGAAGAAGCGAGGCTTTTCATCTTTGTTTGATGTTTCGTCGTTAGTTGCCAAATATTGCGGTAAAGTTGTATACGTGTCAGTGATGAGCAGCTTTTGTGGTGGATGCAATTTATGGAAAAGCAAAAAAACTAGTGATCCAGTTGCCTACGATATATGGTATGAATCTCACGCACCTGAATGTATCGTAAATCATACAGGAAGCTCTGGGAAAATGGAGGTCGATGCCATTGCGCAAATGTTTTCGCGATCCATAGAAAAACATGGTGTGAACTCACATACATCGGTGACGGTGATAGCAAAACATTTAGTGGGATTTTGAAAAGCAAACTAATTTTTTAGTAGTGAAAAAAGAATGTGTAGGATATGAGAAGACAATGAGAACGCGATTC
Organism: Diorygopyx duplodentatus; assembly: GCA_033557515.1. Classification (NCBI taxonomy): domain Eukaryota; kingdom Metazoa; phylum Arthropoda; class Insecta; order Coleoptera; family Scarabaeidae; genus Diorygopyx; species Diorygopyx duplodentatus. The sequence continues at coordinate 4,905 of JAWQRJ010003384.1, read as the reverse complement.
CGGAGTCCTAAGAAAAATAATACAGGAATTGGTGGAAAATTAGTTGGAAAACTTACCGATAAGCTCATTAACGAACTCACTAAATTTTACGGTTTAGCCATTCGCCGACACGCAAACTCGATGGAAGAAATTTGGGCAACTTTCTACCACAAGTGTTCTACAGACACAAATTCTCAATGTCAAAATTGTTCAGCAGGCAAAGACAGCTGGTGCAAATTGCGCAAACCGCCAGTTAAAGGAGAACTCAATAATTTCCATCACGATAAGCCACCTCTGGCTGCAGAAGTTCAAAAAGTCATCAAACCAGTCTATGAAGATTTATCACGAGATGAACTGTTGACCAGATGTTTAGGAGCACAAACACAACATAACAATGAATCATTAAATTCGTTGTTAAGAGCGAGTCCAGGAGAAAAAAACCAAAACGTTTTGTTTTTTACCCCCGAGCGAGCTCTGTCTACCAGCTACTAATTCATTATGAGCCACAACTTACGGCATAGTGTCTTCTCCTTACATCGGAATTCTTAACACGTTGCCTGCCAGAGACTGATGTTTTAAGTTTTATGATACCAACACATAAGAGGTAAACTGTTGCTCTATGAGAAGCAAAGTGTTAATATAGTTGTTGTTTTTATAAGGTGTAATTATCGTATTTCCTCAGAATAAAATAATAATGTTAACGCTGCTATACGCACTGACAAGATCGAACAATTTGTCAATTTAAAAAAATTACAAATATGTAATGATACTGACCTATGACCTCTTCTGATTGAATGTACAGCAATGTATCCAACGTTACATCGAGATTTTGTCCATCGGACTTATTTACGTGCATTACTTGCAATTCGGTAGCCTCTTGTCTATTATCTGTCATAATAGGAAATTAGTCACTATAGTAATCCTTAAAATAAGAAATGCTTTCTAAAAAAAATTTAACACTTACTCAGATACGATTCTACTGTTTCCCTGTCTGGGGTTACGGTACCATCTTCGGCAATTACTAATAATAAACTGTCATTTCGTTGACTTTCGGTTACTTTAACAATTGAATTCGCCATAGTTTACAAACCTAACCTGCAAAAATCACCATGACAATTTGTTACCGATAACAACAGTAATATGAGCTTAAAATCCGCTTATTCTACATTATTTTCTCAACTTCAGCACTTTGGGCAGGTAAACATTGATTTGCCCTACGTAACTGCTTTGAACGCAGGATTTTAAGCAAATATTAACAACTTTAGTATAGGTTAATCACTTTATTAATCTATGCAAAGAAACACAGTGAATATATACAATACAACAGTTTGTTTCTTACAACTTTCGCCTACAATACATTATTTATAATAACTATACAGTGAAACTAACCTAAAGTAGATAAAAATGTGCTTTTCGTTCAATATTTTTGCCCGCCTTAAATATACCTATGGGTGGCTACTGCATGACCACTGATTTTGGTTTTATTGAACGAAGCACACGGGAAAGTTTACGCACTGCACGTTGTCCGTCACATCGGCCCTACACCACATTTACTCAGTTTGCGCACTATCAGTCCGTGGGGCCCGTAAACATCTTCTTGAAAACGTTATTTGTTGATATAACGCGGCGGAACCATCTTGTCAAGTCGGCTGGAAGCACGCCAAAAACGTCAATGATGGCAGCCAAAGGCAGAACCCGTTCTTACCGGCCGAGATTAAATAAACAGATAAAAAATAAATTCACGCACGCTATTTTTAACGGTATTCATAATTGTTGCGGATTTTATACTTCGCGTTTGGTTTGCGTTTCTCGATGCGCATTTTTTCACTCGACTTACCGATCGAGTACGATTGCATCATGTGACCTGTCATCAAGTCATCAAAGGATCAGTGAGACGCTAAGACGCTAATTCGATAGATAAGACGGACAGACCAACGGCCAAAAATGGTACCATTAGTCTTAGAATACTATAATTCGTCCAGATATGTTAAAATCTCACCATCGAAATTTTGGACCGAATGCATTACTTTCTCTTTATATGAGAGAAAGTAAAAAAATATATAAAATTATTATATAAATCATTAGGGGAACGGATAAAGCTAGAAGTCTGAAAATTTGGATTTGAATATGGTAAGTAGGGTGCTATAAGATAAAAATATTTTCAATAAGCTGGCTTCAGGTTATACCGGAAGTTGACAACAGCTTAGTTAATTTAAATGGAATGACCCCAATTTTAATTTTGTTTCTTGATCTACATTCAATTTTCAACAACTTTCGTAATACATTTGCCAGGCCTAAACTTAGTCGTTTTTAAGATATTGATTTTTTTCGCAAAAATTATGCAACAGCAGCAACATTTTGAAAAATCGAATTTTCATAATTAGACTTATGCGATAATGTTCATACTTCATTAACCATTAGTTGAGACATTGAACTTTTCAGAAATATACCCGGCACATTTTTTACAAAATTAAATTTTGAAACAAGAAAACTTTAAATGACAAAAAGGGATTTTTTTTAAAGGGCACCTACTATTTTTATCTTATCGAATGTATAATCAAAATCCTCGTTAAACGGTATTAGGTTTCCATTCTACCTAAAATGTACCCTTTTCCGATTATTTAAGGTTTTTCGAGCCCTTGCTGCAAAAGCGATCCTTTGACAATACATTCATTTGTTGTAGATTGGGTTGCCTACCAATTAGTTTTAGTCAATCTTGACGTTTGTGTAACTTAGGTTAGTTGATTTTTCCATTTCAGCAATACACGAGGCATTTTTTCATTTGTAGGATGCGTATCCAACAGATAACTGGAAATAAAAACTAGGCTAAGAACCGATATTTTTATTGCGTGCTTATTTCGTAGGGTTTTATTATATACTCTGAAAACTGTTTAATATTTCGAAGTGCAGCTTCATGGGGACATTCGCACCACCTCGCAATACGCACAATAGTATTAATAGAGTTCCAACACACCGTTTTCCTGTCAACTACAGGATATCACGTATTGATTTCCTATGATTTCATTCTCCCAACTCTTAACGCAAATATTATTGCCCATTTCCTCAGTACAGGTGTGCAAGTTACAAACGATGAACCTATTACATCTTACGAAAAAAGGTAATCTATATTCGTTTTCGGATTATTATTTGGTTTGATTAATATTCAGTTTATTGACTGGCCAACGATAAGTAGATAAGAAGAACTGAAATAGATACCTATTTATTGGGATAATTGAAAATACGTGCGGCAGTTGTTGCGATTGTATTTTAATTTTAATACGCGTTGCAGAAGCCTTACAGAGCGATGAATACAAGAGTATTTTGGAAGGACTTCAACCTGGTTGCACCAAAACATATCCAATGAGATCGTTCAAAAAGTAAGTAAATGTAAATCAACTAGAATCAGTTTTATATTTGACTTAACTGTTGTCAATCCAGTTGATTATAGTACATTGGAAACGTAGTTTTCCATCTTCACAAACCACCTCGTTAAATTAAAAAGAAAAGTAGAAATTCTCTTTTTTCTATATAAGACCATACACACCCAAACTGCGCCATAGCTATATCGCTAAAGGGATACGGAGAGGATAACCAATGGTAATGCTATTAACTAACGTTTTGATTAAGTCCGCAGAAGGGTATACTATTCCTTTAGAAGAAACTGGTCTTTGAAAGGTAATACCTCATGGTATAAAGTTACTGCCTCGCCCGAAGTTTGTATCGAAAGAGAAAACAACTACTATCACTTGGAGAGATGCGTGTTCATGTTTCGATGACACTGCCTGTGGTACTGACCGCACCTGCTTGAAGATTGTTGTAAAGGTGCTCCCTGAAGGCTCGAAAGGAAACTGTTTTATTTATTGCCTGGTTTAGATGTTTCATTTATTACTGCCTTAAAAACAAGTTAGTATCAAGAATTTATAGTGCTAAAAATTCGTAAATTATATTTATGAACGGTAGTAGGTGTGACCACAGGAATTGAAATAAACTTTCACATTTTTAGAAACGCTAGATGGAAAGAAATAAAAGTCAACGCTTCTCTTCTAAAATGTACGAAAAAGTGCTGCTGCAAAATTAATATTGGATTATTCATCGATCTTTTAATGCAAACGTCTTAAAATCTGAAAAAATCAATAATTAGTAATATTTTAGTAATAATTTTTGGATTTTTATAACAAAATCTGGGGAAGATATCCAAAAACTGTTTCGACAAGGTTGTTATTCAACGCTTCCCTTATGAAACGTACAAAAAAGTGCATCTGTAAAATTAAAATTGGATTATGCATCGATGTTTTAATGCAAATGTCTTAAAATCTGAAAATATTAATAATTAGTAATATTTTAGTAATAATTTTTGGATTTTTATAACATAATCTGGGGAAGATATCGAAAAACTGTTTCAAGCAGGTTGTTATTCAACGCTTTTCTTATAAAACGTACGAAAAAGTATTTCTGTAAAATTAAATTTGGATTATTCATCGATGTTTTAATGCAAATGTCTTAAAATATAAAAATATCAATAATTAGTAATATTTTACTAATAATTTTTGGATTTTTATAACTAAATCTGGGGAAGATATCGAAAAACTGTTACAACCAGGTTGTTATTCAACGCTTTTCTTATAAAACGTACGAAAAAGTGCTTCTGCAAAATTAAAATTGGATTATTCGTCGATGTTTTAATGCAAATGTCTTAAAATCTGAAACTATCAATAATTAGTAATATTTTAGTAATAATTTTTGGATTTTTATAAGAAAATCTGGGGAAGATATCGAACAACTGTTTCAACCGGTTGTTGTTCTACGCTTCTCTTCTAAAATGTACGAAAAAGTGCTTCTGCAAAATTAATATTGGATTATTCATCGATCTTTTAATGCAAACGTCTTAAAATCTGAAAAAAATCAATAATTAGTAATATTTTAGTA
>JAWQRJ010003383.1:0-12129 GCA_033557515.1 Diorygopyx duplodentatus | reverse complement strand
AAATGATACCTGTGAATTGTTTGACAGTAACAACATTAATATAGGAGATTGTTTTAGTTGACTTTAATGGTAGCAAGCGCAAATGCACAATTTATAGATGAAAGGGGGATAAAAAAACTTTTAAATTGGTGGAAGAAGATGTTAGTTTTGTACAAAACCAATAATTGGGAAACTGCCATTTCCTAAAGTTGTGTCGACTGAAGCTAGACAGAAATATGAATTTAATAAACCAGTTGATATTTATGAAAAAGTTTAATTATGTGACCAATCAAAAGAACTTAACTTTTTTGATTTTACAATGTATTTTATCTTTGGTCTAAAATGTTTGTTTTATCATACTTATTTTTACAAAATAATATGCACTTAATTTTTAAAATATCTTAATAAAAAGTGATTAAGAATTAAGAATTGACCAATGCATCAGCCGTTTCTTTAAGCAGTTCACCTTAAGTTATTTGTCTGGCTATTCGCACTTCTGGGTTGCTCTGACTATTACAAATTTCAAGCATTCATTGGCACAAAAACAATAAAACGCTGCAAGTGAACTTATTATTCGTCTATAGAAACTGATATTGATTTATTTTGTCTACCATATTAAATTCTTTTGTTTACTATTTTATTTATATTGTATATTATTGGTAAGCTGAGTTTGCAAGTGTTGCTTCTTCCCTTGAGTAAGTATACTACTATATTTCAGCAGACCGTTAAAAAATTTCAAACACAGGTACATTTTCATTTTCAGATGTCAATCACTGGTGTACTTGACTGTTTGTAAGTAAATGTTCTTAATTGTTTTTGTTTTGTAATGGAGATTCTAAAATGAGTTTTGTGTGGCTTACAAAAACAGGTAATTAAGACTTTTTAACCAGCTTCCAGTACTATTAGTTACTGAAGAAAATTATCTTTTTTGTTATACTAGTGTCAAATACTGGTACACCTACCTTACTCACTATTATTAACAGGAAAATGAAATTCCTTAACTCCAATAGCTCTTTAGATTGTGTTAATGATATTGACAAAGAAATAAGACTTTTCATTTTGATTATGGAATTTACTTACCTTTACAAACTATGAATAATAATAAAACTACTAAATTATGAAGAGCGCACAAATAACAGCGAATAAAACCACGTCCAGAGCAAACGTCAGACGTAACTTGTTTTCTCACAGGTTTTTTGCTCCTTTATTCTTTTTACTATCCCGTTAAATAAGTACGTTTGGCAACGTTGCTTAGTACCGAGAAAGCCCATCATAACAAACCTTGCAACTCGTGATATTTAAAATTTAAAGTATGTGGTGACATCTAGTGAATATTTGGTGTACCCTCAGTTGGCCAACTAGGTAAATACATAAACAAAGTGTTATTATTGTTCCTTGTAAACAAATAAACAGGTCCCTTAACCATTTTTCAATTTAGTACACAGTTGAGCAGATATTTGGATAACTGATCTAAGAAAATAGTACTTTTGGTGCATCTAGGGTACCTTTGCATAATCTTCCAAAACAAAAAAGAGCAACGAAATTCAATTAAATGGTACAAAAGTAACGTGCAGTAGATTTCAAAGTATTACTAATCAGTTTTTGTTGTTCAAATATCCTTCAAGTTGCAAAATGGTTGACAACAGACTTATTATTATTTTTCAGCCTCACCTTCAGCTTCAATTTAAAGAAAAATTGGATTCCATGGCCTCATCCGATAGTGAACTCGTCCTTGAATAAAACAGCTTTCCATTTTTTTGATATTTTACGACAGCAAATTTAACGTCTGGATATGTTTAATTATTTTAATAGTGAATTGTATACATTTTCAATTTAATTGTTATACGGGGTGTCGCGTAAAGCCACGGAAAAAGTATATTGTTCTTCATATTAAAGTGTGACGATTTAACTCAATTTATCTGTACTGGGAGTCCCAAATTCGTTGTTCACCATTGGTATCTTGGAAACGGTAAGAGCTACAGACTCGGCTAAATGGCACAATATTTATGGGTGTTTATCTAAGCTGTTCAGACCTGTTCTTTTGTTTTTCCAAAAGTGCATCGCCTACTAGATATCCTGAAAGAAAAGACTGAAAATTCTCACTTTCTTCAAATGTGAATATTTTTCATATTATTTATCGTAGTCCAAAAATTTCGAGGGAAAAAGTTGTAGATATCAACGTTCTGTAGGATAGATTATGAAAATATTTTTTACCTTGGACCAGTTTCGAGATATGACCTAAAGTTGCATTTTTTTAAATGGAAACCATAGTTGATTTTGACATTATTAAATGACTTGATCTTTTCCCTTTCCAACGATATAAGGTTCGAGGTATTTATCTTTCATATTTTTTATTTAGGAGATATGAAGCGCATATATTCCACGCATATTTTAACCCACATCACATTATCCATGATTAAGAACTATGTTTTGTTTTCAATTCCTAAACTATGAAAGATAAATACCTCGAACCTTATATCGTTGGAAAGGGAAAAAAATCAAGTAATTTAATAATGTCAATATCAACTATGGTTTGCATTTAAAAAAATGATTATAACTGGTAGAAGTGGAGGACACAAACTATTTATCTAACGGACGGACGGACGGACAGACCAAAGGCTTAAAATGGCACCACTAGTCTTAGAACACCATAATTTGTCCAGATATATCAAAATCCCACCGTCAAAATTTTGGAGCGAATGCATTACTTTCTCTTTATATGAGAGAAAGTAAAAAATACAACTGGGTCACGAAACCGGTCCAGGTAAAAAATATTTGTATTATCTATCCTACAGAATGTTTTGAGGTCTACAACTTCTTCCCTCATTTTTTTTTTAATAATAAATAATGATAAATAATATGGAAAATATTCACATTTGAAGAAAATGACGATTTTCAGTTGTTTTAGTATATCTAGTAGGTGATGCATTTTTTTGGAAAAACAAATGAAGGTCTAAACAGCTTGATAAACACCCCAATATTGTTCCATTTAACCGAGTCTGTAGCTCTTACCGTTTCCAAGATACCAATGGTGAGCATCGAACTTGGGACACCTGTATAAAAAAGTGCACCTCCTTTGATATATCCCCCTCCAAAAATTATATTTTTTTATCAGATTATCGGTAATACCTTGAAAACCACTTAACTATTTTTAACTACATTTGGGGCAAAATTTATTGAAATTTTGTTGATATACCCTCCATGGCAAGGGGGTAAAGTGGGGAGGGTATATGTACCCCTACAGCATTATAAAATAACTGATTTTGAATCTTTTTGCCATTTCTAACTTACCCCTAAAATGTACCATTTTCGAGAAAAAAATTAAACCGTGCCCTTTTTATTCCAGAATTTAGGCAATTATGCCCAATATGTGCAAAAGTGTGAAATGGGGTGGGGAGGAATAATAAAATTTTGATTTTGAACATTTTCTACAATTCCTCACTATTTAATGCCTTAAAACATTTTTAATCTGGCAGCGTCATCGTGTGATCAAAGGTCAAACTAACTCGTCAAAGGTCATTATTACGGCAAACTATTTTTGAGTAAGTTGAGATCATCTAAATCGATTTTGGGAGATCAGAAAATCCATACATACATACAATTTTAGCTTGTTTAATAGTATTAGATAGGTAGATAAAAAATAAAACAGAACCGATCATTGAAATAGAAACAAGTGGCATTGATCTTTTGCTCGTAATTCTATATTTATGAGTAGTACTAATTCAAAAGTTTCCAGAATTCTCAGAAGAAACATTTCTATTGTTTTGTAATGACCGATTTTTAAATTAAATAGACACATCAACACATCGCACACTTCAACGACGCTGTTTATTCACGGCCTGCTTATTTATATTGCGAGTTTTTATTCGCACTGCAATCCATTAACCAACAATATTATTGAACCTTAGGAATAAATCAATAAATAAGCTTATCGAAAACTCCACCCCTATGTACAAACAAATGAGTAATATCACAAGCAATCAAAGAAGTAAGAATTTTGTGAACGAGCGCATTATGAATTCAAGTTATTTACGATACCGAAATGACTAATAATCAATTTTTATTGTGGAGTTGCTTTTTCTCAACGGTTAGTCACGACGTACATTTATTTATGTAATTTCGTGGAATTTGATAAAAGTGCACATTCCTGTGCCTAGTAATTATGCGTGCGTACTTAAGTCGTTTTAATATTCGTTTATAAAGAGATAATTACACAAATTTTAATACCAATTAGCATTCTAGGAAAACTAAACGTGAATTGATCTAGTAACCTACTGAACAAGGGGCTCAATACCAGTCAATGTACTGGGTGCGGGTCAAATACACAACCACCTGTTGAGGAATGCTGTTTTAGTGCGAAAAATCAACAGCAGCAACTTCACGTTTATTCCTAAATTTCCGTCAAATTGAAAGTTTTTCTAAAATAACACATTTGTTGTTACTAAAAAAAAGTTGAGCAATTTACTTTTATTACTTTTGTAATGAATGGTAAGGTTAGAACAAATTCGATACTAACAAAGATAAAGCAACAATCGTTGACTCGCAAAGCAAAATCAAATTCTTTTCGATTAAGAATGATTCATCGCATTCAACATTAAATTACTACTACATAAGTACAACTTGATATTACAAAACTGAACGTACTTTGTTTTAAGATCAAACAAATGCCAACTACAGGCATAAAATAAACAATTGACGGTCCGCCGTCATTATTATTCACTTGACAATTATATTTCCATCTAAATTGCCTATTAAAGGGCGAATTTTCCCATAACTAATTTAATTCCTTCTCAAAATTCGTTATCTACACGTCCGCAGCGTGCCTTATCTACGAATTGGTGGAGTGTTCAAAGAATGACTTACCCATCGCCCACAACCACACATTTGATGGCCTGCATTATCGTAAACCTAAGCGCACTATGATACCGCAAAAACAATAAACCAACTATTTGGGTGTATCTCTGAACGTGCTGGAATTGACAGCACAAGGCCACACACAACTGTGAAAAAACACCGCGGCGATCAAAGGCGGCCTAGCCACATCACTCTGTGCACAGTTTGAAAATCCGTCACGTTTTCGCCACCGCGATACAACCCCGTACGATAACCCTCTCAAAAAAAAACCAACCACACGTAGCGACGGCAAAAATAACAACTTCGCCCGAACGATGCGTTGGCAGCACTGGGCGATTGATAATTACGGCGCTGCCAACGTGAGAAAACGTAACAGTCCTGGGTTATGTCCTTGCAGATTCGGGTCGCAAGATATTTAATGAGATTTTTCAAAGTCAAAAGTTTCATTGCATCGTGGGGGCGGCAATGGCAGAGTTTAATTACATTTTGTTAATTAATAATCCTAAAATCGAAATTATTTGAACAGAATAGCTTATCGTCCTGGCAATAATGTACAGATCAGGACTGTATAAAGAAAATTGTAAAATGTAAAGTAGTGATGAAAATGGCACATTCCTTGTATGGGAGAAAACTGTATAATAATGCTTCATTTTAGGTGAAAAAGAACTTTGGACATTATCTGGAAGATGGCGCTCGGCGTGTTGAAGCAATCGGCGCATATTAAGTTGCCTAATGAAATAATTTGAAAATTAAAAAAATATTTTGCAAAAACGGATATACTTTATTTGTTCTACATAAGTATTATAAATGGGAACGAGAAATAAAACAAATATAAAGTAAATCTTTATTGAGTAATTAGTTAATTTGAAATTTTTTTTGTGCCACAATCTCGGTTAAATGAAACAACACGGGAGTGTATCTAAGCTGTTCAGACCTTCTTTTGTTTAAAAAAAAAATGCATGTCTTACTGGATATCCTGAAAAAAACTGAAAATTGTCATTTTTTTCAAATGTGAATATTTTCCATACTATTTATCCTATCAAAAAATTTCAAGGGACAAAGTTGTAGATACATTCAGTTGGATAGATTACAAAAATATTTTTTATCTTCCACCAGTTTCGAGATATGATCCAAAGTTGTATTTTTTTAAATGGAAACCACAGTTAATTTTGACATTATTAAATTACCTAATTTTTTCCCTTTCCAACGATATAAGGTTCGAGGTATTTATCTTTCATAGTTTCGGAGATATGAAGAAAAATCATATTATTCCACACAGATTTTAACCTACATCACAATATCCAGGATTGAAACAGAAGGCTACACATCTCTAAATACTCCTAATATTGTTAAACCACTCTCGTTGTGGTTCCAGTTGTAGTTGCCGTCAATTATTCATATTCCATTCTACATTGAAAATGGTGCAACAGGAAATTGAAGATGCGTTAGATGATCAACCAATTCAAGAGGATAGAACTATTTTCTTTTAGCAGGACGGCGCAGGACGGCACATATTTCAAGAATTGTTGCTGAATATTTAGCAACAAGATATGGAAATATGTCTCCACTAGACGTTTTTCTGAGGGGCCATATAAAAAATGTGGTATACGGAATGAGTTATAAAAGTATTATTGATTTGCAACAAAGTGTCATATGTTCGTCAATTAATGAATTGTAGAAAAAGTGTCGAAAAGCGTGTTACCGAATGTTTCGAAATAAACCGCCGCACAGTGGTCGGAGAGACCATGTTTTACGCGAAAAATTAGAAAGACTGCTTCGATTTGAATAAAAATTTAGGATCATGGTACTTTCGTCATGCTCAATGCGAATACAACATAAAATTTAAACTTTGACAGTTGACAGCTGTCAAAGTAATTGTCGCTTTCCCCAAAAATGGGAAGATCTTCCCAAAAATGACACCGATTTGGTGTCAAATTTAAATTTTGACAGTTGACACCTCTCAAAGCAACTGTCAACCTTCTTAAATAATTATTACAGGTTCAAAAAAATATAGCCATAAATATTTTGAAATTTGTCGATCTCGGAAATGGGGTAACATTTCACAATAAACATTTGAGAACTGTAAATTCAACTGGCAAACTCTTTAAAAGCATAAATTTGTTGCCACAAATACGTCAGAAAGCTTTTGTGACTGATTATGAAATTAATGAGTTTTCTTGCACCTTAGTTACATAATATTTTTATTTATTTGAATTATTTTTGTCCATTTTAGTCAGGCTTATTATTGGAATAAAATGTTATACTATACAGTTCTGACTACTTTATTTAATTTTCCATCCAATAATCAATGGAAAATTAAATAAAGTAATCAGAAGTGTATAGTATTACATTTTATTAGAATTTTTATTTATAAAAATAAATGATTTGATGTGCTCAAAGAGAACATATTTATTTAAAATGACTTTATAATTAAATTGGTGAAGAATAACAATAATAATTGATCCAAAAAGGAAGAAGTGTAATAATAATTTTACCAATCAGAATAAAATATTATTAAAGGGCGTGCTTGTTTCACCGAAGCTCATGCTTGTTTCACTGAAGGTTAGGCTCGCTCAGTGAAGCAAGCACGTCCTTTAATAATATTTTATTCTGAAATAATTTCAAATAGTTTATCATCCAAGTAAAATGCATCAATGTACAATACAATTGTTCAAGATTAAGAATCCAACTTTAACATAATTCATAGTGATGTAAAACTTTATGATTTTTGTAATCAAAAGTCCATATATGTCCATGATGATGGTAATATAATTGCCGAAACTGGTTGACTAATAAAGTGTTAAAAATCTAAAATTTGTTTCAGAACATACTGAGTGGTAAAATTATTACACTCCTTCCTTTTTGGCTTTATAAGTAAATCAGTAATACAGACTTTTCTAAATCATTAGTAATAATTTAGTTATATTAATATAATACTAGTTATATTAATATAATACGTAAGAAACAAATAAAAAACGACGAAACATATTTTTCACTCATCTGAGTCGTCTAATTTTAAAAAGATGTTGATTTAATTACTAATGTTTGCCCATATTCATCAGTAACTTAGCAGCAGGCTTGTAGACTTACTTGTAGAAATAAAAATTTATTTTTAGGATCTAAAATGTGATAAATTATTTTGATTTTTTTCCAAATTTTGGATTCGTAATCAGCGATGCCAAAAATCTCTAAATACCAAATTTCATGGAAATTCAACAATGGTTTAAAATCTCGGACGCTATACATTGGGTCCGCCATTTTAAATGTTCAATAAGTAACTTGAAATTTAAATTGATCTAACCCAAGAATCCCTAAATACCAAATTTTATATAAATCCGATAATTTTGTTGAGAATTAGTCGGCCATTTTGAATTTTGAACTGAAACCTGACTTCAGGTTTGTCACGTCACACCTTATAAATTACATGATGCCAAATATACCATAAATTAAATGAATCATCAATGTTATAATCCACTTTTTGTCATTTGGAACAACTGCTATAGTTGGACTAGTGAAACAAAAATGAGCGCCATTCTTTTTGGCGCAAGTATGCGCAGCTTTTCTTCTCGTGGATCATTAAAGGACCCTATGTACTATTTTTGGGAAAAGAAATTAGGATCGTACTCGGTCGTACTAATTTGTTATACCTTTTTGAAAACAATATTTATTGAAAAAATAAGTCATATTATGAAGGTATTGATAACTTATCAATGGATTTTTCTTTAGTAATATTTTTTATGAAATAATCATTTGCCAAGATAAGAAGTAACACCAAACCATTAAACATTGTTATAATTGACTGTTTCAACAAAAAAAAATGTAAAGAAATTGATAGTTTTCTACATAACGGTTAGAACATGTTACGGACGAATTTGTTGAATTAAACACATTTAACGACTTACCCACCAATTTTTATTGAAAATACTAATCAGTTCTGAATTCGTTGGACATTTTTGACTAAGAATGGCTTTATCCCGGTTAATTTATCACAATTTTAAAACTTCCCTTTTTTCGCGTGAAACCTGGTCTCTCCGACCACCGCCGTTCTATTGAAAATCTTTTGTAGGAAAATTTTGGTTTATTGTTATCGTGTTTATTTTTACCATGTTTATTGTTACTATGTTTATTGTTATCATATTACTGTTAGCATGTTTATTGTTATCATGTTTACTGTTACCTTGTTTATTGCTTCCATGTTCATTATTGTTACCATGTTTATTGCTTCCATGTCTCATTTTTCTTGTAATTTATTGAAGCAGAACTGTTTATCAGAAAATCTTGTTTCTTTTCTTTTGTTTTGAAAACAAAACATAGTTCTTAATCATGGATAGTGTGATGTGGGTTAAAATCTGTGTGGAATATGATTTTTCTTTACATCTCCTAAACTATGAACGATAAATACCTCGAACCTTGTATCGTTGGGAAGGGAAAAAATCTCTTAGATAAATACCTCATATTGTTCATTTTAACCGAGTCTGTGGCTCTTACCGTTTCCAAGATACCAATGGTGACCATCGAATTTGGGAATTTGTGTGAGAACTAACCCACTATAGTTTTTGTCCACAAATAGTTCTGATACTTATCTCCTTATCTGCGACACAAAATTATGATGATATATCTGTAATTCTTTCTCTATTTTATATAGGTATTTTAAGGCACCATAACTCTGGCCAGTCTGCAATATACAAACTGATTGTTGGTGTACATTTCACATTTTTAATACTTGTCCCCACCAGTGATTGATATTCAGCCTTAAAATTAAGCAAAAATCAACAATAATTATATTTTTTTCAACTTCTAGTGCACAAATCCAACCAATAAAAGTGCAGAAATATTTTAAAAATCAGTATACAATACGCAGAAAGCAAACACACTTCCTTGGATCCAAATCTATCAAACGAAAACCCATATGTGAAGGCGAAATGTTATAAGCAAAAAGCCAACCAACATTCTCAGAAAAAATAAACAAAAATATTGGCACTTACGTTGCTGTAATCTACGATAGAAAGTATTATCTTCGTGAAATAACAAAAATCGTTGATACTGGAGCCATTGTGAATGCCCTGACTTCCATATGGTAAGCAATGGAAATGGCCTTCTCGTAAAGACGAGCTATTCTACAGTGACGAAGAAATTGCCATGACTCCAAAAACGGACGCGTCGAGCTTTCGACCGGGAGCTTTTCGATCTTGCAGAATTAACTGGTAATTTATAAATTTCACTTAGAAATGTTAAATATTATATTTAGGTACAAAAATACACTTTTAAATTTTTTTCAGCATGTATGGAAGTGTAAAACGTTAAATATATTTATTTTACTTTTTGCTTCAACCCATTTAATTTTTATTGAAAACAGTGCTTCTTTAGGCATCCTAAATGGTATTTTTTGTTTAGCACAAAACCTTTGGCATGTCCATCATTTGGTACAAATGTATAGCAATAAAAGCAATATAAGCAATAAAGGAGGAGATTAGAAATATCACTGAAGAGTATTTCAGTGATACTTCACAATGTGTTTGACACCATGCAATGATGTGCTAATTTACGTTTAGAACATCAAGGACAGCACTTTCAACATTATCTATAATTTTTATTGGGTTTCAGACAATTCTTTTCTTTTTCTCAATTTAATGCAAGCTTATTCGCTTTAAGCTTTGACATTTTTTACATTCTCTCATAAACTAAAGTTATCCATTTTTGGCCATTGGTCTATTCGGATGTCCGTCCGTTAGATTGAAGTTTGTGGTCCACACATCTACCATTTGTAATCATTCTAGGTAAAAAAGTTTCAAATAAAAGTTGCATGGTTTCAGTCTTTCTCTCTTCTAGAAGTATTTTCATATATAGGAAGTCCCATTTCTTCAAGGCATTCAGATCTTTCAGATGGAAAATCTTGTATATTATTAAATTTTTGGGTTATTTATGGCATTTATGGCCTATTTTATTAAACACACATATGTCGAAAGTCGCACTGTTTAGAAGTTATTAGATCTTTTTTTACAAAAAGTGACATTTGCTTAACACGGAGATTAGTAATGAGTAACGAGTCTAGTTTTTTTAATTTTAGTGAAATTGATAGGTTGATAATACTATTAATGGATCTTGCATTTGCCAGTTGGTTGTATATATAAATATCAACCTTTGCCAAAGATCGTGTAAGAATGGGACTCATTCTACAGCAAACAACCCTGCTTTACTCCTCTTTCGATATTAATCTTTTCGGTAAGTTGACCTCCATCTTCTATACATATGTGCCGAGCAATTTTCATATAGTGTTTTAATTAGTCTTATATATTTCCCTGGGATACCATACTGCGGAAGTATTTGCCACATTTTCTTCCTGTCCATCGAATCAAATGCCTTTTCAAAATCGATTCATCCAATCGATCCATTTCATTTGTTTCTTCGATAATTGCTTTCAGGGTGAATATTTGGGCGATGCATGATCTCTGTTTCCTAAAGCTTGCTTGATTTTCTCTGAGGGTATTGTCTACTTCTGCTTTAAGTCTTTTCAGGAGAATTTTGGTGAAAATTTTACTGGCTACATTTGTTAGGGTTATAGGCCTCCAGTTTTATTTTGTTAAATCTCCCTTTTTTGGTAGTTTGATGATCCCTTCTTCCCATTCTTCTGGGATTTGTTCTATGTGTGATATTTTCGAGAATAGTATCTGGAAGACCCGTACTAGTGTATCTATGTCCGCTTTGAATACTTTCGCGGTGATGTTATCACTTCCTGCTGTTTTATTATTTCTCATCTCTTTGATCGCTTGCTCTATTTCCTTCTTCCTTGGGGTTTCTTCTTCAACGTTTAAGGTAGGAGTGCTTTCGTAGTCTTGTTTGTTTATAGCATCGTTTGCATTTCTCTCCCTATACCTATACAGGTCCGTGAAGAACTGTATCCATCTATTTCTAATCTCTTCCCCTGTTCCGTAAATCTCCCCTTTGGTTCCTCGCAGTTTCCTCATCGCTCTACGTCTCCTCCTCGTAATTTTTTTTGTTATTTTGTAGACTTCCTTTAGGGTATGTATTTTTGCTGCTTCCTCTGCCCTTGTCATTAGTTCCTCTATGTATATGCGTTTTTCTGCCCTTGCCTTTTTTTTATTTCTTTGTCTATTTGTTTGGAAGGTTTTTCTTGAGCGTTGCTTTCCCCCTCTTGCCTTATTCCACATATTCTTTCTTTCAACCGTCTTCTTTCAGTAATAAGGTCGAGTGTTTGTGGTGATAACCATACCTTGTCCCTTCGTCTCCTTCTTCCCACGGTTATCTCTGCTGTTCTGTTCAAGGCCTGTTTATAGA
>JAWQRJ010003382.1:0-12133 GCA_033557515.1 Diorygopyx duplodentatus | reverse complement strand
CTCGTTAAACAGCTCCAACAAAAATCGTAAAAATACCACAATTTTACACTACAAAGCGCAGAGCGCAAGGAACTCGTGCTTGCTATGCAGTGGTTAAAACCGTACTGCACATTATTCTTAATAATAAAGTACATTTCATAGTAACTTCTGTTTAAAAGAAGGGAAATTTTAGCTTGAAATGTTTGGTAGGCCTGTAAACAGCTAATTTGTTTTTCTTCATGTAGAAATGTAGAAATATTGAACTTGTTTTTCATCCACTTAAAGCAGTGTGGAGAAAAGAAGTTAAGAAACGGAGAATGGAGCACGTTGGGAATAAAATCAAAAATGAAAACTTTACACTGGTGTTGAATAAATGTCTTGATTTGATTGCAGAAACGACTTCAAAGTGTGCGGGCCTTGCCCATTTAGTGTTGAAAATGTTAATTTTAACAAGATTGCTACAGGAAAAGAAAACTCACGTGCAGAGACAAGAGTGACAACCAGTATTGGATGGGCAAAGTTGAAAGAAGGTTTACACTTCATAGAATCAAATAGCTCAGAAGAGACATTAACAACTTTTACTACAAGTTGCAATCAGGATGTATGGACTGATCCTTCTGAAGGCACGTCACTGTTGTACTTGTGGAAAAATACAAAGCACCAACTTGAAATGAGGAATGAAAACAACTCCAACAATGAAGACCCAGTTGTATTAAATGATATAGTTGTTCATGAAGAGGAAGAAGCCAATGTTGATATTTTTATTACAACCACAAATGTCAGTTATTATGAACAGTTTTGATAATGGCCCATTGGATGATATTTGTGTTTTTTCGGAAAATGAAACCAATCATGCTCAGTTAAGGCCCCCATTTTTTCAACCAGTGCTTATAAAAACTTTCATCCATAAATCTCACCAACTCCAACCACAATACATACGTGACCTCCAAAATCAAATGAATCTAACATTCCAAAAAATATACCATCACCATTTAAACGAGCTCTGTTTTGGCCAGATCTTCCGCTTTCTAAGAAAAGAAAATCTAAAGATAAAATACTGTTAGGGTTTCCGCACACTACAGACTTTTTAATTGGCCGAAAGTTTGGTCGGGTTGGGCGGCTATCGCGCACACTGAGTCAACTAAACAGTCGGGTTGGTGGTGAGTGCGCAAACTAACGACCAACAGTCGGCCTAACCACTCTCGAACAGGGTTACCTTTGGCTACTTTACGCCAATTTGGCTATCTTTGAGGTTCCTTTGAGGCGTCGAAAATTTCAATTTGGCGATTGGCTTCAAATTGGCCATTTTACATGAATTTCTTGTTTGTGTTTGGCTACTCGTACTTAGTTAAGAGATTAATAAAATGATTTTATTTAGTTCAGTTATGTTTAGTATTTATGACTACGTTGGTAGCTGATTGTCACTGGTGTCGTAAACCTAGAATGTGAACTGTTGTCAACCACGTTACTTCTCGATGAAAGTTAATTTTTTAATAACAATTGGTAAATATGCCAAAGATAAACACTTATCGCCGTGAATGTGAGGCATTGTCTGGAGCAAAAGTTAACACATAATTTCTCGTACATGAAACTTAAGTAACATTTAAGTATGTATTTGATTTCTTTTGGTTAAATATCGTTTTGCTCTTCTGACACATTTTCGAAATAAAACTTAATATACACTTATCTGTGAAGCAATCATGCGGTCCATATTGTAGACCAGTATGTACATTTGTGTTCTACAGTTATGGATCGTGCGTCCAGTGTTAACGAAGAAGAAAGCATGTGGGCCAATATTTCTATTTCTTATGATAAATTTTACGTAATTTTATGTAATCTTACAATATTGGTTATTTTGGCTACATTTTATTTTGCTATTGGCGGACATTGCCTTCAAAACATCTGACAGCCCTGCTCTCGAACGATTTGCTAGTTGGTTATCGGCTTTTGAAGAGAGAAGTCGCGTAATGAAAGTTAATACAATATTGTGCAGAAATGTTATTATTGCTTTTATACAACGGAGGAGAAAGACTAAGAAGAGAAACCTAGAATATTAGGTACATCCTATCCACAATGATAGATTATTGTGTGGAAAATTTTACACGATGCAAGAAGATTACTGAATTAAAATTGCAGACGAATTCTTTAGTCACACAAATTTTCCAAACATCATTGGAGCGATAGATGGCAAGCATATACGGATGATACAACTAGAACATTCTGGATCATCATATTTTAACTACAAAAAGTTGTTCTCATTCATGCGTTTTAATGGCTTGGACAGATGCAGATTATATATTTGTATACATAGATGTTGGGTCTTATGGAACAGCTAGTGATTCAGAAATATTTAAAACACGTTAAATGGGTAAACGGCTTTCCAAGAACCGATTATATATTCCCTCCGGAAGACATTTGCCCAATGATGGTGACGGAATAGTATATTCTGTAACAAGTGAGGAATGGTGCATATTCTGCACGAGTGGAAAGTTTGACGGTTCCACGAGTGTGGAATGGTTTAGTCGGGCGACTTCAAATCGTTCGGGTGTGCGCACTCGTAAACATCTCCGTGGTAATTAAGCAACCGACCAAACTATCGGCCGACCAAAAATCTGTAGTGTGCGGGGGACCTTAGTAATAGCCTTCGAGGCTTGGCAGAAATACCATCAAAAGACATCAACAGAAGAGAAATTGAAGGAACAAAGAGAAAAAGAAGAAAGAAAAATAATTAGACAAAAAAAAGAAAGAAGAATGAGCTACAGAAAATACACAAAACAAAAACAAAGTCAGAAAGATCAAGAAGACCAATTTCTGAAGAAATAAATTCGAGGACAGTGGAAAAAGATGAAACATGTTTGACAGTAATAACATTAATATAGGAGATGTTTTAGTTGAATCTAAAGGTGGCAAGCGCAAATGCACTCTTTATAGATGTTTGTACAATTCTGCATATATTTCCTGAGGAAAATGACATTGATGTTGTGAGCTTGAAATTTACAAAGAAGGATAAAAAACTTTTAAATTGGTGGAAGTTGTTAGTTTTGTACATAAAAAAGCTATTATTGGGAAACTGCCATCTCCAAAGGTTGTGTCGGCTGGAGCTAGACAGAAATACGATAAAATACGAAATATAATAAATTTAATAAACCAGTTTTATGAAAAAGCTTAATTATGTGACCTATCAAAAGAACTGGACTTTGAATGTATTTATAACGTACTTTATCTTTGGTCTAAAATGTTTGTTTTATCATATTTACTTTTACAAAATAATTTGTGCTTAATTTTTAATATGTCTTAATAAAAAGTGATTAAGAATTGACCAATGTATCAGCCGTTTCTTTCAGCAGTTCACCTTAAATTATTTGTCTGGCTATTCTCACTTCCGGTTTGCTCTGACTATTACAAATTTCAAGCATTAATTGGCACAAAAACAATAAAACGTTGCAAGTTAACTTATTATTCGTTTATAAGAACTGATATTGATTTATTTTGTCTACCATATTAAATTATTTTGTTTATTATTTTATTTATACATATTTTATTGCTAAGCTGAGTTTGTAAGTGTTACTTCCTTGCTTGAGTAAGTATACTACAATATTTCAGCAGACCGTTAAAAAATGTCAAAAACTGGTACTTGTAATGTCAAAGACAGGTACATTTTCATCCTCCTTCAAACGAAATGTTTCCGCTAACGCTACTGTTCTAGATTATTTGGAACTCAGTAGTTCCAGAATACTGAGTCGCTTCTCAAAAGAGTTGCATACGTCTACTACTCACTATATTTGCCAATATATCTCCGCTCGTCACCCTTAATGGGAGACCTGGTATATTATACCACATCTACGGAAATGATAAATCGAGATATGTGTAGATGAGGTATATCGACTTTAGTATGTAATCCAATTGTTGCACACCCCAACGTTGTATTTTATAAATGGTCGTATTCGAAAGATGTAAGTGCTACTGGCATGTTACCGCTACCTTACTTGGCTACCATTACGATCTTATGAAGTTGCGGTGTCATATAAAATATAGGCGAGAGTTGTTTTATTTATTTCTTTGATGGATTAATACCATCAATTGACGCTATCTGGGATGCATTCATTACCTAAACATTGCACGTAACATATCTTATAAATTTGTTGAATTGTTGCTTTTTCTGGTACAGCCACTGAGCGATCAATGAATCAATGAAGGTTGCAGCACCATCGTAACCAGTATAAATAACAGTTCTACTGCTATAGTTACGAATGTAACTATAAACGTTCTAACATGATTATAAATATACAAGAAAATTGCTGAAACACTCACCTGAAGAATTAATTGGCAATAGCGCTGGATTATCAAAATTAAAATTTTTGATAAGCGTAATTTCAGGCGATGCATATTGCGTAGTTTGGCAATCCCATTCTTCTATAACTTCGGATTTCGGTATGATCAATTCTTCAGACGACATAACCTCATTTCCATTTTTTCCAGTGTTGCGCTCCGACAACTTATCTTCCATCACAAAATCATCAGCCATGGGTTTAACATTATCTCCAATTTACAAAAGTTGACTATTACTATTTAAAAAGGTGATAATTGTATCACAACCAACAAATACGAACTTCGCAAAACAATGCGAAAAGAAGCGGGCCCAAGCCAAACGCCAAACGCCCAAGCCGCCTAACAAAAAGGTGAAATGAATATTGCCAACCAAAGCGAAATGACAAAATGTCCCTAAATGCAGTTTTGTATCACGGGTTCCCTATAAGAAGAAATTTTAATTTTAACTCTCAAAGAAGTTATATGTTACTTAATTTAATACTTTTTGTTTAATAATTTTCAAGTATCTAACCCTTATTTTTACTTTCTCTCATAAAGAGAAAGAAATGCAATTTTGATGGTGTTCCGTCCAACGTAAATGGTGCGTTTCGATATAAAAATGGAATATTATACTTTTTTAAAAAGAAGGATAGCAACGCGGTTTCATATGAATATCATGAATTTTCAAATACGTTAATAAAAGTTGTTTCCTTTGATTTTAGTACTTCACAAGGCCATCAGGCGTCATCTTAGTTTTGAAACTGATTAAAATTTGTTTACGTGTATTAAATACCTAAGTAATGGTTTAGAGATCGGAAAATCTTATAATTTTACTGTTTTACTCTTATGTTTTTGATAATTGTAAAAAACAAACCATAATTTCTGAATACAAATTGAAAACTCAAAAGTGAGAAATAAAAATCGAATTTGCCGACAGAAGATACTAGGCATGCGCCGAAACTTTTATTCCCTAAAATAAATAGAAATAGGAAAAGTGTTCCTTAGATTAGCCTAACTAAAATTTTCCACTCATTAAAATTAATAAAAATAATATACATTTTTACTATCTAAATTTTCTATTTATTGTTTTTACTTACATCAAAATGCATGATCTATATTTCATGTTATTAATGCAATGCATCAAGATATAACCCCCCCCCCCAGAATTTTTTAAATTAATTTTTTAAATTACTCTGCTACACTTTCAGGTAAAAAAGTAAAAGAAAGTAAATGTTGCCATGGTGTTGTAAGATTGAACCAACTCCACCTCCGTCAACCCCTCCATACGTAGTAGCCAAAAGGGTATTTCTCATTCAGTTTTGTTGTCTGCAAATCCCTCCGTGTTCAGAATGCAACACAGTTTGAGTTTCGTTTCTCCAACAGATTTAAGGCTTTAGCTAACCGAGATTCAACAATCAACTAAAAGAAATTAAAAAAATAACATAAATGAATTATGGAAAATGTTATGTTTTTCTGTTGTTTAAAAGTTGTAGTCAATACATGATGACCCGATTGTTATTTATTGAATAGTGATTGTTAGTTACATCAAAATACATGACCTATATTTCATGTTATTAACTACTTTTTATGCTTCTCTATATATAAAAGAAAAGTAAAAAAAAAGAAAATTAAAAAACAGTGTAAAAATGTTGTTTTTAAGTTTACTTAAACAGTGGTTACTTCTTTATTTTATCTTATACTATTAAACGAGGAATTCTTATATATTTATTTGTCAATAGGACGGTTTTTTAAATGCCACACGATGTTGGTGATATTTGCAGGATATAGAGATTAAGGTACAAGGAATCCATTGAGGCAACTCTCCTATCTGTCGTACTTGAATGAATTAGGGGTTACATCCTATTAAGTAAACTCTTGGTGTCTGTTAACTGGATTTTTCGGAGGGTATTTCGGAGGGTACAGGAATAAAGGAAGGTCTGAAAAAGGATTCGAATTACATAGGAATTCGAGGTATTTGAAATAAATTTTTCATTTACCTGTAATTTCTGTAGAGATTGCAGTGCTTTAGTGAATAAAAGAGCCCTAGCTATTAAGCCAATGAAAGTGAGAGTCTGGTAATAACAAATAACTATTATTCCTCTTGATTGTGGAATTCCCCTTGAATTGCCTTGAAGTGGATGACATTTTCTACTTATCTTTAATCGACAATGGCTCAGAGTTCCAGAACGTTCAATGAATTTTCTTTTTCCTTCCGAGTTATAATAATAGTAATTCTGCAGTTTATTTTAAAAGACGTTGGGGTGCCAACTTGATAGAGGCCACACGGTCGACATTGCGATCGCCACCGAGTGAGACGTTTGCGTAACTTTTGCACGTCACCGCAGATGTCTCTATAACATATTGTCTCGACAGTCCCCGGCATGTCTTTATAGCCGTTTCCAGTTTCTATCTAATCATGGATGGGCCCGATCTAAATCTGCTCTTAAGACACATCGCGCCGAAATGTATCGTTTCCAGTGACCGTTATTTCGTGCTTATTAACAAAACTTTTTCAAGTGCAAGGTGAAAAATATTTTTATAATGTATCCTACAGGATGTTTTGATGACTACAACTTTTTCCCTCGAAATTTTTTGATACGATAAATAATATCGAAAATATTCACATTTGAAGAAAATGACAATTTTCAGTTTTTTCAGGATATCTAGTAGGCGATGCATTTTTTTTGGAAAAACAAAAGAAGGTCTGAACATATTAGATAAACACCCCCATATTGTTCCAGTTAACCGAGTCTGCAGCTCTTACCGTTTCCAAGATACCAATAGAGAGCATCGAATTTGGGACAGCCTGTATACTCTGAGGTGATTATCCCGGAAAAATTAGAAGTTATGGTAGTGAATTTTATTAATAATAAATTAATTGTTAACTTAGATTCTAGATTAGATTTTTTTACAGTCGTGTGTTGAAAAAATTAACTGAATTTTTTCTTGTAAAATTTTGTGGGAAAAATTAAAGAATTTTTTAAAAATTAGTTAGATTGTCTACAAACTTCTTGATCAAAATGCTGTGGCAAATTTGTACAGGGTGTAACTGATAAAGTGATCCAAGCGAATGTGTCACGTATTTGGGGAGATATCTGAAAAACGTTTTAATAAATCTTAATCAGGGCAACGAAAGCTATAAAATGGATTTAAAAATTTAATAAATCTACTTCCGGTTCTTCCGGAAATTAAACTAACGTTTTTATTTTAAATGGAATCATATATTATTTTTAACCTAATTTATAAAGAATTAATCTCTTCATTTAATGATGTGAAAAATCCATAAGCTCCTCCCATAGGAAAAATATTGAATAAAATCAAAAATTAAATTTTCGAAATAGGGGTCCGTGGATATTATACTAGGTTTGTAATATAAATACCACGTGGGCTATGAAGATAATGTTAAAAATAAAGATTGTGAATATTAGTTTATCATCTATCATTTTAGAATTTAAAATGAAAGAGTTGATGTGAGAAACTCTTTCATTTTAAATTCTAAATATAAATTTGTATGGTTTAAATTCAGACCCGCGCACACATTATTTGTAGAAGATGTTGAAAGACACAGTTTAATACATCTTTTATTCTGGACTGACAAATGTACTTTTTCAAGCCGTGGGGGATGATTGTTTAATGCAAAAAATACGTAATTTTGGTCCCAATACAATCCGTTATATACTCGCCGAAGCAAATCACATATGCAATTTATTGTTAATATTTGGTATGGTATAATAGGGGAGCAAATTCTTGAAGCCTAGTTTATGAAGATACGCTTACCAGGGAAGGTATGCATCTAGAGAAGATCGAAGGCGTACTTCTAGCAGGATTGAGCACCGCCCCCCAATTTCCGTTCAGTTGGCGAAATATTGCAAACATTTTCGCCAATTAAATATTGGAACATTTTTTGGAAATGGCTGATAGGTGCAAACGGTTCGATACAATTTTTTTCTCTGGTGACATGTTAAAAATTAAGTTTATAAAAAATGATGTCAATGATGTGCAAGAATTACGAAATCGGATTGACAATGCAATATTTCAAATCCAGTCCAGAATCATATTGAAGGCGTCTAAACTTAGCACTAGCCTAGGGATCTAAAATGTGTCCAAGAAGGCGGAAATGTATTTGAGAACCTGCTTTAATAAAATTCTTATTCATTTTTCTACTTATTTATTGTCTCATTTTGATTTTTATTGTAATTTATGTTTGCTCTGATGTATTTGAATAAAGCAGATACTCTTTGAAAATCATTTGTTTGAAACAATACGGCTGACCTTTCCATTGATGACTCGATTTATACAAACCAAAATACAAATGCATCATCTTTTTCCCAAATATTGTACATGGTTGTTTGTAGAATTCAATTACTTACCAGTTACAATAGCAATACATTTAAAAAAACTGTTAGACACTTGCATCAGTTCTTCTATAACTAACAAATAAATTGACTATTAGACCACTTATTGGAATTGGTATATTTTTAGATCGCTGTTTACTTAAATCACTCAGCAGCTTTATATATTTTTTATTAACTTGTAATAACATTTTGATAACAATATACAATTTAACATTTCTGTACACATAAAACAAAGAATTTATATTTTGTATTGTGAAGAAATGCTAATGACTTACCTTTCAGGATCGAGAGGAAACTTGGCAATATTGGCTACGTTGTAGGTGTGGGGTAATAGTGCCGCATTATCACCTGATTTACTATACGCTATTATAAAAGCAGCGGCAGCGCGTGTCGTTATGAGGGTTCTATAACAGTTTGTCAGTTGGAGTTCAAACGCCCAAAAAAAGTATTGTGTATTTACATATACGTTTAGTAAATATGGATAGATTTTTAATTGGAGGCAAATGTAGGGTTAAGAACGTAGATGAAGTTTCTGATTCTGATAAAGTTTCTACTTCATCAGAAATGCCCAGTACCAATGCTAATCCTGTTATGAAATTTTAAAAAAACACGAAAATATGATCAATCTGCTTGGTTTTACAACTTCGGTTTTATAAGCATTAAAATAATCGGCGAAGAAGTTGATATCCAATAATATTGGTGAGGCATTTAGAAACCGTAAGAAAGAGTGCAGAGCGAAATTGTGGCCAAAGAATGTGTCCGATCAGCCTTGTGAATTTTTTGCAGAGAAACTTGGATCTTTAGGGAAACAGTCAAATTTCAACCAAGTTCTCACAGTAAATGACAAAGCTTCATTAAAAGAAACCACATACGATTAACTAGCTGATTATTGTGTGCCCTAGTAAAGATCAAAAAATATCTCTAAGATAACTATCTGCATTTATTTTCTTGTGCATATCGGATTGCCTTAATAGCAATCATAAAATACATTTGTTTATCTGCTTTTGAAAAAAAAGAGAAAAGTGTGTTACATTCATAAATCATTAACTTATGAACTTTTGGCAGGGTATTACCATCTGCAGTTAGATTGTGATTTTTATGATCACTAGATCAACATATTATTTGGAAAAAAGTTGAAATTAAATAATGATTTACTCCTCTCGCCTGTTTCTACAAATCCATATAAACCATTTTCATCCTGCCTCCCTATTTTGATTGAATTATTTCGAGTGGTCGTACATTCCACTGAAAGCATTAAATTAGGGTTGACAGTGGGAATCCGCATACTTCATACAGATACGAATATTAATAGAGGCGTGAGTAGATCCCTCAAACGCTCAAGAGCATTTGTGGAAGAACGGTGCCGCCATAAATTCCGATGTGGCATAAAAAAGTCGCTATATATTTCTCATTAACTGCTTGTTTTGACGTGTCCTATATTTATGAGTTTATTTTTTTATTCGTGGTACGACGCATATTCATGCTCCTCCGCTTGTACCCGCAATTGATTTATTTGTAGTAATCGTGATCTTATTGTAATTATCTCGCGCGGAAAAAAGCGAATAACTAAATAACGCTTCATCACGCGGCCGTCTGGTGTGTAAATTAAAAAGGAAGCCGGAAATTTCGTACGTGATGGAGTGAAAACTCGGGCTTTGTTGTAACGTGAGCAAGGTTAAATTCGTGTTGAAATTCCTGGCGCATAATGAAGGAAACGGTTCAGGACATCGATATGTTCCACATGCAAATTCAATTTCGCGACGCAAATTTGCGTTTCGTGTTTCGTTAGAGACTAAAATATGTAAGGAAGTGCGCCGGACGATGTTGTACGAAAACGCCGCATTAGGCAAGCCTATCATTAGAGTTTCGCCACGCGATATAAATTTCTTGTAAATCAGGTGTATTGCGTGGGGGACATCAAGAGTTGTAGCCAACAAGTATTTATATGCGTTTAATATGCGTTTGTGTGAAACGTTATTATTAATGGCTGGTGCTGTTCATTTAATTTCATTAAATTTGTACAACATTTTTAAAATTTTATAATTCCGGTATTTTGAGCTTTGTTGCCCAAATTTGCGTTTCGATTGTATTATAATTTGACTATTAGCAAATTTCATACTGCATTTTTAAATTGTGCCATATGTTTCAAAAAACTTACTTACGCTCTTATTTTTTTTTCTTTTAAAAGATACTCCGAATGTAGTTTTTCTGTTTTCTTCCGCTTTCTACTGAAAGCAATCAAAATAGGATTAAAAGTACTTTTTATATTAACTTGTAATAAAATTTTAATAACAATACACAATTCAACATTTCTGCGTACATAAAAAAAGAACTTATACTTGGTATTGTGAAGAAATGCAAATGAAAACTTATTAGGATCGAGAGGAAACTTGGCAATATTGGCTGCGCTGCCGATGTTAACTCGCGCCGTTTTACCACCTGATCTACTGTTACCCGAATGTTCGCGGCAGATTCTGATAGCGTAGCCATTATTGTCAACTTTCCGGATTGAAAATACACGACTATAAAAGCAGTGGCAGCTCGTGAGATGTTAGTTGTGTCGTTGTGACTGTTTTACATAAGAGAGCTTGTTCTTGTTTGTTGAAGTTGTAGTTCAAACGCTGGAAAACAAGCTGGTTTTACAACCATTGAAACAAGTGGTGAATAAAAACCTCAATGTGTTATTTGATTCAAAATTTTGGGTACATATAGCATGAAATCAAATAAATTGATGGCTTTAACAGTAAATGGCAAAGTTTATTGGCATCATACAAAGTCGCTTATATAAAATAGGCAAACGCAAGAAGCCACATACGATTGCAGTAACTCATTTTACCAGCTATCATACAAATGGCAGAGATGTTTGGTGAAAGCTATCCTAAACAACCCAACATATTCTTATGCCAAACCATACAATTTTCAGAAGAATCAGCGATATATCTGTGAATATTCCGCAACAGCTTAAATCTGGATTAGTTGGAAAATTAATTGTCATGCAATTTGATGAAGCAACAGACAGCAATAAGGATTCTACCTTGATTTGCTATATCAAATTCTGTCAGGGAGCTACAATAGTTGAAGGATTGCTATTATGTAAGCCTATATAAGGAAAGCCAACCGCTATCGAGTTGTTCAGAATTACAAATGATGCTATTGTCAACTTGCAGTGGAAGGATTGTGTCTGAAGCTTTAGCATCAAAATGGCTAAAGTCTTAGGCTAAATATGATTTTGATAGTACTTATTAATATACATAGTTAATTATATAAAACCAGGCCTCTAAAAGCAAGGATTTTCGCTGCTCTTTTTGAAGATATGGAAGCTGAATATATATATATATATATATATATATATATATATATATATAGGGTGTCCAGTAATTATGCGCAAATACTGCAAGGGCATATTGTACAATTGATTTTAGGTGGGGTCCTTTATATAATTTTTTTTAATTTAGGCCTCCCCTACCAAGTTAGAGGCATTTAAAGGGTTG
>JAWQRJ010003381.1:0-12135 GCA_033557515.1 Diorygopyx duplodentatus | reverse complement strand
TATTTTTCAATGAACATTTATCATTTTTTAATGAAAAATCTGTGCAAGATATCAAAAAATTGTTTCGATCATATTATTCTATGATATATCCAATATAAATTTCTAAAAAACTGCACATCTAAAAAGAAAATTGAATTTTTGATCGATTTTTTAATATAGAGACGTTAAAATTTAAGAAGTCAGTTCTAATATTTTTCAATGAATATTTATCATTTTTTAATGAAAAATCTGTGTGAGATATCAAAAAATTGTTTCGATCATATTATTCTACATATGATATATCCAATATTAATTTCTAAAAAACTGCAAATCTAAAATGAAATGTCTGAAGGGCTCAAAGCGTTTAATACTTCAATATCTTCATTTTCTTCTTGCTTTTCTTCATAAGAATCCCAAGAAGTTTGTTTTTGATACATAGTAAAATTTTACAGCCTGGATTTTTATTTAACACCTCTGCAAATGTTGTAATGTTGTAATTGATATTGTAATTAGTCATTTCTTTTCGATATTTCGTCAGCAGTGCGGCTTCTATAATATTTGTGTTCGCAAGTTTACAACTGCAGGCAGAAAGCGATTCTCAACATTTTATTGGGCAATTGTATTTCCATTTGAATTCTCGTCTTCTTTGTACATAGTTTTTTAAAGAAGAGAATTAGAAAACTATTGAATTATATTTAGATTAAATGAGAAAGAATTTGTTTACTTTTTTCAAAAAACCAAATATTTATCATCAAAAATCGCAAAATATTTATTTAAGTACGAAAATATTTATTTAAATAAAGATCCGGGCCCTAATGATAATCATAATTATAATCTCATTGTGTCGATGAGATTATGTATTACCTATTTGTTTTAGCATGTTTTATTATAGAAAAAAGTAAAGCTGAATTCTCTTTATTTTTGAATTTTTGTTAAGTCAAAATGCGAATTGTTTGAAATGGACTATTTTTATTGAATTCTTTAAAATAAATGTTGCAAAAGTAATCAGGCAATCAGATGTATCTTAATTTAATAATACCCTTTACAATATTAATATCCAAAATAACAAACAATAAAAACTACTTTTGCTTGGGGGACCTTAGTGACCCCACTCTGTCATTGATGTCTTTAGACTCCATACTTTAAAGATGAATACACACCGTACATGCACAAAACTGGTTCAGAACTAATAATATCAACATTTTGACATTGAGCCTTATGAATTAACAAATGCCCTAAGGAATTAATAAGAAAACTTTATTTCGGTGTATTGCTGAAATATGGTTTCATCCATGCCGAGATTAAATATGGTAATCAAATTATTATGTGGTTATCAAATTATTAATTTATAAACAATACATCATATCTTAACTTTCTACAATTTCTAATAGAATTGTTAATTGCCATTCACAATTACTGTCAATTGAGTTCACAGTTACTGTGAATTACAATCGATACTGCGACATGTTGGAAAAATGTTTGGGCCCAAAAATTACAGAGTATGGGGAAGAACACAACCTAAAGCACTTATGGTTGGAAATTTTGCAGGAGATGTTCCCGGGTCAAATGGTCTCCTTACACGAGGAAGTTCTGTGGCCACTGCGCTTGCCTGATTTAAATCCATGTGACTTTTTTATGTGGGATACCTCAAGGTCGATGTTTTCAAACATCGTCCTCGGACCAACTAAAGGAGGCCATTCAATAAGAAATTGAAGGAATTTCGCCCAATATGCTAGTGAAAGTGATGGAAAACCTACAAGAACGGCTCCAAATGTGTATCAGCCGTCAAGGCCACCATTTGAACAGTACGATTTTCAAAACTTAAAGTAAAAAAACTTTTTTATATCTACATTTGGGAAATAAAATTTTTTATTAGCAACCTAATATATTAGAGAATCACTTTTAGTTCTCATTTTTTAAATATTTTCTGTGTATTAAAAGTGAATGGACTTTACATGCTAGATGGTTGAAACTTGATGTGTCACGTTTGGAGAAAAAGTTAACAATTTCGGAGGAACACAGAAGTCAAGTGAAAGTAATTCCAATTACTTTTAATCTAAATTACTTTTTTTCTATTAACCATACTTCTGCTGACATATCAGTTAGTAAACTTTCACTTATTTTGACAACTTTTATGTCTGATTGCACTATAAAGTGAAGTTTATGACATAATTTTTCAGTCATAAAGCGGCACTTTATATTACTGGTAAAATAAAGTCATTTTATTTTACTGGTACTAGAAAATGGTCAGTACCAAAATAATTCCAATAAAATTCCACAAGAATGACACTTGGAAATTTATTAATGTCAATTAGCAATATTTTTAAATTTGTCAAATTTTTGCATTCTTCGAACATGTTTGTCAGTTATAAACAAAAATAAAACGAGACCGTCATGACTTCTGTGGTACCGAAAACAAATTGAAATTACTAATAAATTATTCAATAAGCTCAAAGTTTCAATCATCCAATACAGACATTTATAGACATACCCGATCAGTGCATTTAATACAAAACCAAAAATGACCAATTTTCCTCCCAAATCCCGAATTTGGATCTCCTAAATTCAAGAAAAAGAGATATTAGATCAAATATATTCATATGTGCGGTAAACTTGCATTGTAGAAATTATTGTATTAAAAAAATCTCTGCTAGTTGATAGATGAATTGCACACCTTACAAAGTTTTGCAATATTCCATGAATACACTCCTATGAACTTAAAGCAAAAATTAAAACTGAAAACAAAAATAGAAAAGAAGAATGAAAAGTTGAACGCTAACGATGTGCACATTTGTTTGCTGAGTTATTTTTAAGTATCATTAATATGCATTTCTTTGGAAACATTTGACAGTTAAGACTACAAAATGTTACACAGATAAAAGTATCAATCCACAGTTGATATATCAGATATCTGAAAAATACAGTTGCTTGAGTGGGGAAAGTTTTAGTAATATTTTTCATGACATTTGAACCTCTGATCATATTATAGCGAACCGCAAGTGTTTGTTAAGAAATTTATAAATACTGTTCAATTCTTATGCATTGAAAAAAATAGCATAAACACACTTTTAACAGTATTCGGATCAACAAATTTCATTATTTTTGATTTTACAAGCTGCCACCTTACCGAGCTATTATCCTTTTTTCTGCTATAAATAACATTAACAGAAACATTCTGACCATTTTTGTATTCTTTTAAATATTAACTTAATTACTAAAAACACGTCTGGTTTTTTGATTATCATTTTCACAAGACAAGCTGCAGTTTTAAAAGAGCTGAAGCATTTTTGTGAATTAGAAGAAGATTTGTTTAAATTCTTGCATTAGAAAAGTGAGGTAAATATAGTTTCCGAAATTAGAATAATTATTTCACATTAAACTGAATTCAGAATTGCAATTTGCAATTAATACATAAGTACTGTAGAATCACACATCTTTGAATGACTTATGTACTTTAATCATTTAAACTAAATACAAAATGAGATAATAACAAATAGAGTACCTGGTATCGGATACTCCGAGCTTCGCTCGGACTTTCAGTATTCGTTTCATCGTGAAATTTAAAACTAACATTTTTTACGGCCATAGTAGCCGCGTCCGTGCATAGTATCTATGTTTCGCTGCCCGCTGATAAATAGCAGTTCTGTATCGATCTTTCCCCTGTATTTTTCTCGCAAATATTTTTAATTTACGATATAAAATGAATTTAGTGAGCGTCGAGACATATTTCAATAAATTCGTGGCACCGGATTATCGATATCCTGCAAATATCGGCCGGCAACTAAAACATACATACATATAAACATACATACAAACAAGATTTGCGCGTTTAAGAATATTAGATTAGATATACACTGCCATGGACAGCGTATACAGATCAATAAATTAATTCATTTCGTCGTCAGATAATTTTATTCTTAAAAAAGTATCGCATTGTATGTCCTTTTGGGGATTGCTACAATGCAAGTTTACTTTACATGTATCAGTTCTAACTCCTTGGATTGGTATAAAGTCTTCCGAATCTTATTTCGCATCAGAATTTTTAGATTAGTTAATTTCTAAAAAATTGTATGCACCGCTTTGACCCACAAGTATTGTATTAGTTTCCAACCCAAGGAGTTAAGCAAGTACCTAAATACAACTTACGTGATACTCGAAAATATGATCTAACGTCCTCGTATCTCTCGTTAAACTACCCAGAATGGTCAGCAACACTCCGAGGCTTGTGTAAAGCAGGCACTGCATGCAAACAATTTGCGATATCAACAACCAAGGGTCCCACTGGGTATACCTGAATGAACCCGTCAATTTCTTCATTTTCAATATTTGTTAATCGTTTATATTCACATAAGACTTTACTTCGGTGTATTACATGGTTTTGGAGTATTTTCGGTTTATTATGATTTAATATTTATTTTGGTGTTGCAATAACCTTTTTCTAGCAACTTTTGACAGAAACGTCATGTCGATTGCAGATTGACGTTTTCAATCGGTAATTTGAAAATTCATAAAAAGGAAACTGTTCTTATTAAAAACTAAAGTTAACAAATAAATTACAATTCTAACGTAGAAAATAAACGTTATTAATGATAACTATTCAATATTGTTTAAGTTAGCAATAAACCTTATTATTGTTAACATTATTTTAAAAAAATACTCAAAACAGTTTTTACAATAACTATAGATGGCGCTATATGTAATTCACTGAATTTATGGTAATTCGCAGATAAAATCAATGTATTCATTATGAACGCATAATAGTGCGCTATCCATACAATTGGTAAATATATTTAAATCTGATAAGAATGGGTTTCTATACTAGTAAGCAACCAGAAATTAAAATTGCAGATGTCGCTGCTGTAGAATTCCTGATTTGCCGGTAGCTTTTGACAGTTCCCGGGCGGCAGGACACTATTTGTGGTGGAGTGTCAAAAAGCAAAATGGCTATATCTCGGGAGTTCTATGCATGTGTTTTTGAAAAAGCTTGAATACTAGTATTTTAAAGTGTAAACGTGTTGTGTTTAAACGTGCATTAGTGCTTTGTTAACCCAAAAATATATTAGGTGTTATAAAACGAATGTAGTTATTGAAATAAAGCGAATATGTACTGATTAACTTGCATAGGGGGTGTTTTAGTAAGACAGGGGAGTGTTGAGAGGAAGTTGCCGTGTGAAATTCGCAAAAAATGAAATGAATCTTGGGGATATCGCGTATTGTGTAATGAAGGACGGTATCCTTATTTGTCAAATGTCGGAGCGTTGAAAACACGGGATAAATGATCGTTTTATTTGTTGTTGGCGAGTAATTTTGGGTGTGTGGGTGAGAAAAAGTAATTTGTGCGAGAAAATTCCCGGTTTCACCTTTTTCTTTCGGTTGCCAACATGGCATACGTTTGCCCGAAGGATTTGGATGGGTTTTTGCCGCATCTGTCTAAAGCGGACACGAAATTTCGGCAACAAGTCGGCCAGGACCTTCTTTCTTACCTGGCTGAGCCTTCAAACTTGGTTAATTGCCAAGATATTGGACAATTTATTGATGGACTCATACCATGGATGCAAAGCAGCAATTATAAGGTAAGTACCCTAATTAGTATAAATAAATTCCAATATTTTATCGCCCCTAATGGCGAATAATTGAACCTTTTTTCTTCGAAGAATTCGCATGTTTATTTCCACTGGTTATCGTAGTTATCATTTATTATCTAATTGAACACAATCACAAATGCTAATCTGATGTCAAAAATCTGCTTACGTCATCCCTCCAAATATATGTCAACAAAAAACATCTGCAACCTAACCTCAATTCTCCAAATTTTTCATTGAACACCCAATTGGAATGGTTACGTTAGATTACTTTAAATGGAATTGAATTAATTATGTACGAATGTTGAAAAATTAAACGACCATATCGCCGCGGTGAGGTTTGTGGTTAATATAAAATAAACGCTACGTTAATAATTGCAAACAAAACAGTTCCCGTTTCTGTTTTTTTTTGCTTACTTTATCGCCTACCGCTTTAAACCAAAATTGGGTCAATTCTATTTTCGTACAGTTTACATCATTGCGGATGAATTTAAACAGCAATGTTTACGTTTTTTCCCTTTCTCAAACCAGGTGTCAAGGCTTACTGTATAAACAAACGAGGTCTTATTTTATAATCAAACTCTACCACCATTCAGGTTTGGATGTTAACGGTTTTTAAATTATCTACCAACTTTATTTTATTTATGAAGGTTATCTTATTTGACAATACTCGTCGTCCTTTTTATTTCTGCGAAATTATAAAATCAATCATTTCGTGAATAACATTCCTAATATCTGCAGCTGTTACTTACGTCAACGTCGCTTTTTGGTTTCTGTCGGATTGTTATTCAACACTATAAAAATTAGTAAATTATTTTTATTGAACACTTCGAAAAGAAAGTCAAAACAACATCGTTAATGTTGTCTTCTCTGTCTTTCCACCCGTTAATGGTTGAAGTGGGCCTCCATTATTAGTTGAAGTTTTGAAAAATCGCGATTTCTTGCAAAACATTGCAGTTTTCCCTTCATAAAATCAAAACAATTCATCCTAGAAACCCGATTCTGGTCTCATTTCATTAAAAATGTTTTTGCCTTGAAATTTTACTGTCATCAATTTTTGCTAAAACTTAGATTTAATGATATTTAGCATTTTTCAGATCGGGTCACGATACATATCCTCAAAATTGACTTTTTATGAAAATGCTTAAAACCATTGCAACATTCAATTGCATCTGTTTTCCAGATTTCGCTTTTTTATTTTTCATTTTGTACATAAAAGATGATTTAGTTAAGTGTTTTCGAAAGTAAATGAGCAAAATCCAAATTGAAAATTAAGGAATTAGGAGAGAAAAAGAGCAAAGAAATTATAAAAATGAAAACAAATAATGTTCAGTTGTATTTTATTCAGTTGTAAGTTATGCTATAAAAAAGGAAACATTATAAAGAAAAGAAATTTTTATTATTTACAATTATCGCATTAAGGTGGTAATGCACTAGATTGACTAGATAAAGTGGTTTTTGAAGAGTCAGGAAACATTTTTTCGTACTCAGATACAACTTGTAACAGAAGCTGCCGTTGTTCTTCGTCTTTCGTTAAACAGGATTTGAAATCTTTGATTAATTTTATTCCCCTTTCAGTTGTGTCATTGACAACCTTAAAACCGTCCACAATTTTTTTTTGCTTTAAAATAATGTTCATTTTCACATCATACATCGGGATCAGTATTTAACATTTTTATATTAATTGCAAATATCTTAAAAAAATATGGTTTTGGGAAAAACAAGAAGTGATCATTTATTCTATTGTTGCTTTGTTTACCCTATTGTTGCTTTTACATCCCTATCATCATCAGCATCTTCTTCTTCAAAGGACATTAATTTTACAGCCATGCTTATTTTGACATTTTTTTCCAAACTATCATCGAAAAATGAAAATGCAATTTGCTCCGAGTTAAGATACCAAAGATGTTTTATCATTTTAGAGAGTGCCTTTTCTGCAACCTCTTTATCAATGTTTCTGTAGTCAACCAATGATTTTAATACTTGTAGGTCTTGGTTGGGGGCTTTGAACCACACTTTTACATAAATATTGATTATAAATAAACAAATGTCCCTAATACCTTTTTTTCTAAATCTATTAATGAAAATTGATCCCGACAAGGTACTCTGAAAAAAATGTCTTTTGCAGGAAGACCTACAAAAATTAAACAAAATTGGATAAATTCTTTATAATCACCCCTGGGCGTAACTAACCCCCAAATGATTGATGAGTGAATTTCAAGTTCATTTCGACAAAGTTGGGCATCTCTGATATGAAGCTTTCTTTCGGCATTGACTTTAGTCTGTTCAAAAGTGTGGGAATCAACAATAAAAGAGTGGTGACTCGAACCGGAAGTTGATTAAAAATTTATGTATATCCAAAGATAGTTGTATCTAAAAAGTTTTTGTGCATACTGTGTATGCTACTAATTATTCGCAAATATGCAATGCAAATATTAATTTCGGAATTAAATTTTGCAAATTACTGCAAAAAAATTAATACACCTTTTCAAAGCTAAAGTGAAATTATAATAACCAAATAAAGTACCAGTGAATTTGCCATTTTTTTTTGCAATAAGTAATTGATGTTAAAATGAAGGTTTTTGTAAAAAAACGATGTAGCAAGAAGATCAAACTATTGTACCAACAGAAACGAAAGTCTAGAAAACTCTTCTTAACATTTGAATCGATTGAAGTAGAGACTTAATATTTTGGGATATTGAAAGTGGGTAACAAAATCTTTTCGTTAAAAAAATCGCTCACACCTACCAGAGAAAGATTAACAAAGTTTAAATCGAACAAGACTTCTACCAACGCATACAAAAGAGGGCTTAGCGTCAACAAATTATGGATCAAACTGTTGGCCATCTACTGATTAACATTGGAAAACATTCCAGTAATTAGTTCCACTTCTCTTTCGCCTTTTTACTTTTTCTCATAAAGAAAAAGTAATGCTCGCGGCCCAAAATTTTGATGGTGAGATTTTGACATATCTGGACGAGTTAACGGCGTTGGCCTGTCCGCCTATGAACAACATATCTCCATTTATTTATTTCTAAACATTTTGGGAAAAAAAGTTTCAAATAAAAGTTGCATGGTTCCAGTTTCTTCTAGAAGTATTTTCGTATATACTGGGCGCCCCTTTTCTTTTAGACTCTACGCAACTTCAGTTTTTTAAATGGAGCACCCTGTATATTATTGCAGTTTTTGGCTTCCTTATGGAACTGATACTATAATTGTTAACTTCAAATATAAGTAGCCCTACCTTGGCCTTGCTCTTCCTTATCTTACTGGTTAAATAAAATGTGTTGTTTTTTTTAAATGAAACAGGGTGTATTAATGTATTTTTTAATCCCCGTCGAATTTTTGGGTTCTTACGGAATTTGTGGTCTATTTTGTTATTGATCGATTTTATTAACATATATTTGCGCAATGTAGCGCCGTTTCTAGAAGGTTGGGGGGTTAGGCGAGAGAAAGTCTTGTGAGTCAGCCACACCAGTTGATTTACATATTTTACATATTAATAAAAATATTTTTTTCTGGTTATATCTAGCCCATCAGAAATTATATGGTTACAGAGTAGTCTGTGAAAAAAATAAGTTTTTTTTTGTAATATGTTCGCATCTATCATTATTGATAAGCAAAAACCTAACATATTCTGTTATAATTCGGCAATTGTTTTATTTATCTTCGTAGATAGTTTTCCCTAATATTGAAAAGTACCTTTTAAATGTGAGTAAATCAAAAGGTATGTCAAAATGTTCAACAACTTAAAATGAACAGTGGTAGTAGCGAAATCACTATTTTCATGGGGAAACTTTTTTGCTAGCACCGTTAGTTTTCATTTTTTCTGTAGCTGTATCTTGTGACCCCTTATCCTTAAAAAATCATTATACATTAAAAAATACATGAATATACCCTGTTTAATTTAAAAAACACAACACATTTTATTTATTGTAACTTCTATGAACATTATAATAATAAGCAGATTATTATAATGTTCATAGAAGTTACAATAAATAAAATGTATTGTGTTTTTTAAATTTTTATTTCTTTTTTATAACCATTAATGTGTTATTTTCTGGCCGAACATTCTCACGTACATTCTTTACAAAATTGAATTTTGAAATAAGAAAACTTTAAATAACAAAAAGTGATTTTTCGTAAATAACACCTACCAAATATTTTTATCTTATCGAATGTGGAATTCGATAAGATCCTCGTTAAATTCGTCGTTAAACGATATTAGGTTTCCCTATACTTGAAATGTATCCTCTTAAGACAATTTTCTTCAGTAACTAATAGTACTGGAAACTGGTGAAAGTCTAATTTTCTGTTTTTATAAGCCACACAAAACTCTTTTTCGATTCTCCATTATAAATAGCTCTAGCATTTAAACAAAAATAATTGAGAAAAACATTTACTCACAAACAGTCAAGTACACCAGTGATTGACAACTGAAAATGAAAATGTACCTGCCTTTGACATTACAAGTACCAGTCTTTGACATTTTTTAACGATCTGCTGAAATATAGTAGTACATATACTTACTCAAGGAAAGAAGTAACACTTGCAAACTCAGCTTACCAATAAAATATAAGTAAAATAGTAAACAAAATAATTTAATATGGTAGACAAAATAAATCAGTATTAGTTTTATTGTTTTTGTGCCAATTAACGCTTGAAATTTGTAATAGTCAGAGCAAACATACATTGGTCAATTCTTAATCAATTGAGACATTTAAAAAAAAATTATTGAGACATTTTAAAAATGAAGTACAAATTATTTTGTAAAAATAAGTATTATAAAACAAACATTTTAGACCAAAGATAAAATATATTATAAATAAATTCAAAGTCAAGTTCTTTTGATTCACATAATTAAACTTTTTCATAAATATTAACTGGTTTATTAAATTCATATTTCTGTCTAGCTCCAGCCAACATAACATTAGGAGATGGCAGTTTTCCAATAATAGCTTTTTTATGTACAAAACTAACATCTTCTTCCATCAATTTAAAAGTTTTTTTATCGTCCTTTGTAGATTTCAAGCTCACAACTTCAATTTCATTTTCATCAGGAAATATACGCAGAATTATACAAACATATCTATAAAGAGTGCATTTGCGCCTGTCACCTTTAAATTCAACTAAAACATAAT
Source organism: Diorygopyx duplodentatus (assembly GCA_033557515.1). NCBI lineage: Eukaryota > Metazoa > Arthropoda > Insecta > Coleoptera > Scarabaeidae > Diorygopyx > Diorygopyx duplodentatus. Next base: position 1,433 of record JAWQRJ010003381.1, on the reverse strand, counting down.
CTCCTATATTATTGTTGTTAATGTCAAACAATTCACACGTATAATTTTCTGCACTGTCCTTGAATAAATTTATGTCATCTATGCTGTCACCACTTTCAGCCCATTTTTTAAATCTTCAGAAATTTGACTTGTTGATCTTTTCAGACTTTGGTTTTGTCTTGTGTATTTTCTGCGGTTTTTTTTCGAGTCTAATTATTTTTCTTTCTTCTTTTTCGCTTTGTTCCTTCAACTTCTCTTCTGTTTTCTTTTGATGGCATTTTTTGCCAAGCCTCGGACGTTATTACTGGCGGTATTTCTTTGTAGATTTGCTTTTCTTTGAAAGCTGAGGATCTGGCCAAAATAGAGCTCGCTTAAATGGTGATGGGATATTTTTTCGAATGTTAGATTCATTTGATTTTGGAGGTGACATACGTATTGTGGTTAGAGTTGGTGGGATTTTTGGATGAATGCTTTTATATCAACTGGTTGAAGGAACAGGACTAGTGTTACGGTTTTTGGAAGGCTGTAACTGAGCATGATTGGTTTCATTTTCCGAAAAAAGACAAATATCTTCCAATGGGCCATTATCAAAACTGTTTATAATAACTGACATTTGTGGTTGTAATAAAATATCAACAGTGGTTTCTTCTTGTTCATGAACTTGGAGTTGTTTTCATTCCTCACTTCAAGTTGCCGCTTTGTATTTTTCCACAAGTAAAACAACGACATGATTTCAGAAGGACCAGTCCATAGTTCCCGATTGTAACTTGTAGTAAAAGTTATTAATGTCTCTTCTGAAATATTTGATTCTATGAAGTGTAAACTCTCTTTCAACGTAGCCCATCCAATGCTGGTTGTCACTGTTGTCTCAACACGTGTATTTTCTTTTCCTGTAGCAATCTTGTTAAAATTAACATTCTCAACATTAAATGGACAAAGATCGCACTTTGAAGCCATTTATATAAGTCGCTTCTGTAATCTGATCAGGACATTTATTCAACACTGGTGAAAACTTTTCTTTTTTGAATTTATTCCCAAAGTGCTCCATCCTCCATTTCTTAACTTCTTTTCTCCACGCTGCTTTAAGTGGATGAAAAACAGCTGCATCCATTGGTTGGAGTAGATGTGTTGAATTAGGGTACAATGAGATTAATTCTATTCCATTTTCCATACCATAAGTATATTTGCTCCCAAATGATTTTTTTTACTTAATTGTGGGCTGTATTTTTGTCGCTCAATACAATAAGTAATTATTTACTGTTTTTCATTGGCAGGCATTAAAATTTTCGTTGATTTCATTTCGTATTTGAAATACCATAAATATAAAAATGCTAGTCTAAAGCCTTGTACACACTTGTATACAAAGTCGAGCGATTCGTGTATATGGACAATGTCTCTATACAATCGAGCGATTGTATATAGACAATCGAGAGACAAATTCATGTCTATAGACA